>CAJNOJ010000156.1:0-247262 GCA_905250025.1 Adineta ricciae | reverse complement strand
GCCGAATATAGTGTGAAAATTCCTGTACGGCTCAGTTGGATATCTGTTATTCTAACATCGCTTAAGTGTTGTTTAAGGATGTCATTCAGTTGAATTTTGTTGATTTTAGCTCCCTCTAAAACCAGAGGTGCAATGTTAAATTTTGGTTGGCTTGTTGTTTTCGCTATTGAGCTTCTGCCAACGTGTTCATTTTGTTGTGTCGTGGCGGACTGTTGTGCTTTGTTGTCAGCGTTTATGTTTCTTCTCGACCGGCTTGCGCCAGTACCACCTCCTGCTTTAGCAGGCATTTCTGCAGTCGAGCGACTTACCTTTATTGAAGATCTGGCGCTTGGGATGATTTGTACCAGATAATCTTCGGGAACGAGAGATTCTCAAGTCTTCGATTTGGACCGAGGTTCGAGGTTGGAGAGAGATTGAGAGAAAAAGTGCAGAGGGTGTATACTCTGTTTTAATCTTATCGAACGAAATATATGCGACTGATCGCTACCACGTCGTAAGGAGGAATGCCATTAACGAGTGGTGAGGAAAATTTGTTTATTTTATATATCTCTGAGTTGTGAATGCAAGTTTTATCACAACCGTTATGACAACTTGTGAATAGAATGTCAATGGATATAGTGTATGTATACACATAGGGAATAATACTTTAGAGTAGATGAAAATGAGATCTTTCAGTAGTGAAGATTAAGTTCTAACTTGTCTGAGGCAAAATTTGAATATGACTTACAGTGACATGGAAATCTAATGATTTGAATGAGTAAAACTTCACCGTAAACATGCTATTCTAAGCACAGGATAACAAGACTAAAAAGTAGCGTCTTCTCGAACATGAAAACTCCTGTCATTGAAGAATGACTAGTTATTACTTTCAGTTTTCTGACAGTTTTGTTTCCTTTTATATATGAATAGTTATCCTCATTGCTAGGGAAGGAAGCAAATCTATTTTGATTATTCACAAATAGAATAAAGATCAATTCTTCCACTAAACTGAATACGTATACATAAAACAACATCGAAGTTCGTTTCGTTTATTTGCTAGTCATGGGTATATTTGTCGTTGATCGCGAGTTTGTGTTAAAGCAAATAATTTTCACGAATTTCTCGCGAAACAATGGTGATGCCAAACAATAGAAATAGAATGCCACACCAAAATACAAACTTGACCAAATCAGAAGCACTGTTCGAATAAATGATAGAGTGA
Source organism: Adineta ricciae (assembly GCA_905250025.1). NCBI lineage: Eukaryota > Metazoa > Rotifera > Eurotatoria > Adinetida > Adinetidae > Adineta > Adineta ricciae. The sequence goes on along the minus strand of CAJNOJ010000156.1, from coordinate 246,061 downwards.
AGTCATCGTATCCAGCAAGACTATTTCTTATCCACATGAAAGTATGAAGTGGAACTTGCGAAATAAGAAATGTCAATACATTGGCAAACATCATATAGAAAAGCATTCGATCTAAAGCGGTCATTCGTCTAGATGGTCTTCCAACGGAACTCGAGGCAGATGGGACAGGTTGGTTGATTCGCGATGAACCACCTGTTATTTGATTTGTTACACGTCGTTGTGATTGGCGGATATTGAAAATCATACGAATATTGGCTAGTAGCATGGTAATAAGTGGAATAAAACAAACTAGAACTGCTCGAATAGGGATATAAAGTGTGCCCAAGAAATAATTAAATGTCGATGTATATGTAAAAGTACATGAACCTTTTTGACTAGTTACTGAGGGCATTGGGTAGAGATAAAATGACCAAAATAACGAGAAAAAGATGAAAAAGATTACTGTAATCAAAATGACATTTCGTCTTGTGCATAATGTCTTCGATCGCGCAGGAAATTCTGTTCGAATCAATCGATCAATAGCTACTGCAACCATGAAGTACGTACTCATTGCTCGACTAACATTCTGGATGAAATATGTTAGTCGGCATTGAAAGAAGATGTGTTGAAACATAGAGATACCGTATGTCGTTAGAAATTCTGTCAGCAATGTCCACAAGTGAAATAAATTAGCAATAGTTATGAGAAGAAATAAAAGACCAGTGGAGATTTTTCGGAATTCTTCTTGAGAATAGAAGACAACCAACGAAAGAAGATTACCGAAAAAACCCAAACCATACCTATACAGATGATAGGAACCTAGATTTGACTAAAACAAGCAAAAGAGTTGCTTACGCGAAGCAGGCACCCACTGTTGCTATCCAAATAGCTGTGTCTAACGAAGAACTGTCCGCGAAGATCGAAATTGTTGAACTTGATGAGATACTAATGTCTGTTACATTCGCCATAACAGTGAACGGCTATCAGAAGGTTCAAGCTCGTACTATTATATAGAAATATTTGAAAACGTAATAGAAAATGTTAATGACTTTATTGAATTATGTTCGTTTCCTGATAAATAAAATAATTAAGGGTGATTATATTGAAGCACGAGTATACCGAGTCACCGCCTCTTACGTATTCAGTCAATATCGTGATATGTATTTGAAAAGAAAAATCTCTTTGAGATTATCAGTATTTTGCTTTTACGATGCGTTCTAAAAGAAGTATTATCAGCAATCAGCATGTGACAAAGCGAAATCTTTAGTGTAAAAACTTCCAAAAATAAGTATTAACGTCACTAATTCAGACGAACGTTTCACAACCAATTATATTTTGAGGAATTAATGCCCTAGTAAGGTGTACGTCATCGAGTCAAGCGATTCACTATAGATAAGTCTTTTGAACGTTATCGTACAACTAGCACATAACGAAAAGACATGTTTTTGAAATAGTACTTAAGAAATTAATGTTCGACGTCGGAAAACTCGTCCCCACCATTCATATGAGTATTAACCAACATGTACATTTTATAGAACGATATATTGATGAATCTTGATACTAACTAAATGAAAATGAGCTTGTAATCCGATTGCTGCTTTGTTGGCTAGTTATGTAATGATTTCAATGTAGAATATGTCACAAAACAATTGTTTTTAACAATTTAAATAGTGTCTTCAAGAAATTATTGATCAGTTCAGCTTCACTAGATTGCTTGCCATATCAAATTAAACAAATAATTGATCCGACATGAAGCTGTTCGGAATCTTTTTCTAGCTTGCTCAATTAGAAGAACAATGCGAAAATATTCAAGCAAGATAAGCAATTATAATGATTCAATGTGACATTGCATGTCCAGATCCGTTTATTGAGACCTAATTCCATTTTACACAGTTGGAAATGATTGCTCGACCTTATCCTACTGTTTGAAAGACCCTAGGTAAACTCGGGTTGCTGTCTGCTTGCGTTCATGTCGTAAGATAATGAAGGAAACAGAGAACTTTCGTCAAACTTCCGCAAATCCGGTCGTGTATGAATAGATCTGGTGAGAAATCATGATTATTCTCTAGTGATTACCCAGAGATTCAATATGTCAATGTCATTGTGTTCGGCACGTAGAATCCAAGGCATTCTTTATAGAAATGTCGTACCTAAAGTTCGGTAAGTCAATCAGTGCTCACAAATTCCAGTGTTTGAAAAGTTTTGCGTCGTTATTTTTGCGCGATAGACGCGTTGATATACATAAATTGAAAGATCGTGAAGTTTGTTTTACATTCATCGACGTTGAAAGCATTGAAATAATTTTTTGCTGAACATAACAAATTTCTCTCGAAAGAGTGGAGATGCGAAACAATACAAATAAAATCCTAGACCAAAATAGAGACTCGACCAGATTAAAAGCATTGCTCGTACCAACGAATGCGTGAATTGATCCAGTATTGGATAGTATACACGAACTAATGTGTATACATGAAATGGTATTTGTGTGACAATAAACGTACCAACGTTGGCTACCATCATGTAGAATAGCATTCGATCTAAGGCAGTCATCCGCCGAAAAGTTCGTTTCTGTGTTAACAATGCTGGCTGTGCCATTACAGCAGTAACGGTTTCTGCGTGGTGAGCAACCCGTCGGTGTGATTGATGCATGTTGTATAGCATACGTATATTGGCTGCGATCATCACAATTACTGGAATAATACATACAAGAATGAATCGTGCTGGACTTTGAACTTGTGTTAAATAAAAATACAAGACCGGTGATTTATTGTAGATACACTGACCGGTGGTCGGGTTTTGCGTGATTTCGGGACAAAGCCACAGGGACCATATGCATGCGAAAGTGATGAGACAAACAAGCGTATAGATAGCTGCGTTTCGACGCGTACAGATGACCCTTGAACGTAAAGGTAACTCGGAACGAATCAATCGGTCCAATGCAATGCCAGTCGCTAAATACGTACTAATCGCTCGACTTACATTCTGTACAAAGAAATTTAATCGACATTGTAGAAAGGCATCAGGATAAATGTAAATATTGAAAATACCGAGGAATTCCGTGCTTAGCGTCCATAGATGAAAACTATTCGAAATTGTTGTCAGGAGAAAGAAATAGCCCGTGGAAATCCGACGAAATTCGCCCAATGAATAGAAAATAATCAATGAAAGAATATTGCCAAGAAATCCTAGACCGTAACTTTATAAATCAAAGTCAATTAATGAATAAATTCTCTATTTACAAATCAATGGTAATCACTTACAGAAGACATGCAGTGACGATTTCAAACCAAATCAGAATAACAATACTCGAACGAATATAAATTATTGACGTATCAAGAGAATCTGACGGATCCGTAGTTGTCGACATCGTATCTGTCTGTTCAGCAGTCGTCATTTCTTTGTCAAATGAAATAGAGTATGAAAAAGAAGTTGTGGCAGATGTGAGCTTCTATTATATGAAATAATCTTTTTAAAACAGAAAAGAAGAAACGTTTTAAATCATTGGTAGAAATTTAATTAATTTTATACCTCTGACGCTCTCGTGATGAGCTTAAATAAACTATTTTCTCGTCCTATTAAAGATTCCTCGTTAAGAAAAATATGTAGAGAATATTCAGCATATAATAGCCAATGAAGAGAGAGAGAGACAGATTCTTTAATTAAAAACAAATATATGAAGAGCGCAATTGTTTTTTCTAAAGAAATCCGTTTACTAAATGTTTCTCTCTGTGATGTATTACGTTAGTACGAAGCTTTTCTCTCGCGTATATCTTCTTCAAGGTTCAAAAGTGCTTGGTATCTGTCAAATTAGATCAATTATCTATGAGCTCGAAAGTCTGTGCTTAATAAATAATTAATTTTAGATGAGTTCATGGACTGAGTTACTTCGAATAGCTATCAACAGCTAACTTTTCTGTTTTTTATTGAGAACAAACAAATGTCAATGGTGTATTCCTCTTTAAGCAATGTGTTGAATCGTTAGATTATTCCAAATCCATTGAGTAATTGATAGATAAAATTGTTGTTCTATTTTCGAAATAAAGATAATTACATTGAATTGGAAGATTAACGCATAGAAAAAGATATGTGGAATAATCTGTCTTCGAGAAGGGTTCATAGTAGATGAATGCGTTCAGTCGGATAGTCTGTCCCTGGATAAATCCTTTTGCGTCAGGAAATCAAGTGAGAATTTGCGGCTTGTTGGAAACTAGATCGCTTTTATACGAAGTTTTTTTATGAATCATTCGAGCCAATCTTGGATATTAATTTTCACTCAGAGACATATCCCAGGACGACTATACGAGATGAATAAGCTGTTCGAAACGTGAATCAGACTGCTAAACTGATTCATCTATTCTGAATATTTGTCCAGGATTCGTTTTCTAATAGAAATCTCTTTGTATTATTATCACGTCTTGTCCGACGCGCCTATTGGATATGGATTACTTCGATGTTACATGATATTGTAGTAATATGCTTGAATAGCAGTAGTTTTGGGAAATATTTAGATAAGATATGCATTTCTACTAGAATATGAAGTAAAACATGAGATTTAGTTTTATTTTCCGAGGATAACAACGAATAAAATAGTGATAATGATGCGCACGAAGACTAACATGTCCAATAAAATGTTTCGATTGATTAATTTCTCTCCGCATTATTTATTTCAATAACGACCACTTAATTTGTTCTTTTGCATGGTTAAGTACCTAAAACAAAAGTAAGATCAACATCTTCCATCAAACTACCTTTACATTTATCTCAAACGAATGAAAAATTCGAACGACATTATTGTTAGATTTCTAAGCGAAATATACTGCTGACAAAAGCCCGAATGCATTCTCATACCGACCTAGTTATCGCTTATCGGTAAAGAGCTTAGTGATTCTCTGATTGAAGACCTGATAAATATAGGACGTTGATGATATCTCTCGGTCAACTGATTTCAGTAGGTTTTTGACTTACCTGAGTGACAGTCTGTTCGCCTAATGGAATGTCATCCTGGCGTAACTGAACACGTTGTGCAATTAACATTGGATCCGATTCTAAGACAATTCTAAACGTAGATCAAAAGGGTAAAGACAGGTTTTGTTTTCATTCAATCTATTTTACCCATCGTCACAAATTTCGTCGAGTGTCAGCATCACTAGATCCAAATTTTCGTAAAGATATCGTTTCTCCACATTTTTTCGCAACATCGTGCTCAATGAGTCGAATAAGCATGTCAACACGGAGTTTAACATTAACTAAAAACGGATTTGTCTGAGAAAGAAAAACAAGACAGCGGTTAGTTTTGTTTACTTCGTTTTCGTCTGTACTGCCAACAACGTAGAAGAGTAAATCAACATTGTTTCGGTAGACAATCGTCCAATTATCCAAAAGAATGACATCGCCTGAACCTTTGTGTGTTTTATTGAACAAAGATTTCTCGAATTCTTTCTGTTCTTTTATCGTTGTATACGATTGATTATAATACTAAAACCAAGAACACCTTCGATCCATTGACATTCAATTCAACAAACACTTACTTTCGCCAAAAGACGATTTCCATCATTGTCCAAGATAATAATACCCTTGATCACATAGAGAGATGGAACCTATACGAGAAAAGTTCGACGAAATGACATTGCTTAAGATGAAACATACGGAAATACTATCGGAAACCATGTTTGAGGTGTTTGCAGACCTAAAGTGAGGAAATCAACTACGTGTCACCGTCTCAATAATAAAGTGACGTGATGCAGCAGCGAGCAAGATTCAGGATTGACTACTCGCTGTCGACCGCATATAAACAAGTATGAAAAATAGACTGTCATCTAGCGACAACTACTGAATAACGATTCATCGATGTGTGCAGCCATCGAGATTTTCTCAGACGAATTCTCGTACAACTTGTTATCAGAATGAATGAAACATTGGTTTTTATTCGAGAAAAGATGAAACATGTTTAAACTTTCGATCGCAAATGATTAGTGTTTTTGTATTCAACTAAACGCCACAACTGTTCATGTAATGGCATTCCGGTCTCGCTTTTCGATTGTTCGCTTTCGACAATCGGTACCAGTGTTTTGATGATTTCCACAACATCTCTCGCACAGCCCCATGAAAGTGTTACGCCTGAACCGGAATGACCGTAGCAGTGAACAATATCCATTCCATCGCTTGTTTTTTCATGTTCGAGTCGAACGCCATCATCTCGATAAGGTCGAAGTCCGACTTGAACTTTGCCATGATGAATTTGTTCCAACGCTGGCAAACATTTCGAACACATTCGAAGAATTTTCTTTGTATCACTTTTAACTGTTGCTGTATTCCAATCATTCAACTGAAATGTACCGCCTAGCACAACACAGTTCATCTGAGGGATGATATATCCTTCGCCTTCATCCGTATCAAAGTTATAAACGGCTTTTATCCATGGTGCTTGAACACGAATGATCTAAGACAAATGACAAGTGAAATTTTACTAGAGAGATCGTTGGACTTTACTTGTCCGCGTGCCGGTCGAACAGTATGGTCATTGGCAAGCTGTCGCGCACCTAAACCTGTACAATTAACAATCAAGTCAGTTTGATCGGTTAGTTCTTGAAAGCTCGAAATTCGTTTATGAATAAATTTCACTCGTGGATCTTGTCCAAGAAAACGACGCACTTCATGAAGGTAGCATCGAACTTCGACAGCAATCGTGGACATGACAAAGCCAGATGTTGGTTTCAGATGATCAAAGATACTCATTTCGCATTCATCTAACATTCGAAAATGTCGAACTAATGTCGAAAATGTTGGCTTCAACGTATTTTTGCCTTTATTTTGTCCATTGTAACCGTATAAAGTGTATGCAGGTACTTTCATAATGCCCGCACGAGCTGCTTTTGTTGAGAAGAATTCGCTCATAAATACATCATACGTATAACCAGCCCAACGGAGAGTTCGTTCATCGATCGTCTCAAGACCATAGGGTTCCCAATAACCTGCCGACACATCGGCTGTTGTGTCCGGTGAGAAACGTTCACTGATGATTACTAGTTGCAACTGTGGATAGGATGAATAGTCTTTTAGAATAGTACATGCTGTAGTCAAACCGATAATTCCACCACCGACGACTGTAATGCGAAGCGACATGACCTACTAAAGCAAACACAACTATGCGATTAGAAAGAGAACATACACGTGCTGTGATAAGCATTATCTCGAGAGGCGAAATCGCTATTTAAAATAACAATCATTGTTGCATTCTATCATCTGGCTTATTTTCAGTTAATGTTCATGAATAAATAGAATAAATAGAAAATTGACAAAACAACAAACACACAATTTTAGTCTTTCTTTTTCTCATCCTCCAACGATGCTTTAGCCATTTGTTCGGCTAGTCGATCAGCTTTTTCTTCGGTTTCGTTAGGAATTGTCGATAAGTTCTCTTTCACTTTCTCAACTGATGCACCTTCGGATTGGAGTAATTTATTAAATTCATCCTAAAGAAAACAACCAATTTCGAACATATTCATTGCAACGAGCAGTTTTACCTCCCAACCAAGTGATTTCGCTAGTTCGCTAACACCTTCATCACATGTACTTTGATGAAATACGTCACGGCGATTTGCTTTTTTTCCATATAATAGCGCTCCAGATCCCTGAAAGGGTCTCAAAGTAAGAACAAGAAAGTGCAAATTATTTCAGTTTTACCATGTCCTGATTGGAGTTTCCAGCTGGTTCCATATTGATCAAAAGACGAGGACAATCCTTATCCACACTAAATGAAAGTCATCGAGGTTAGATACACCTGTAAGCAGCGCAATCGATTACATACAATGTTAGAAGGCGATTAAATGGTGCGACTTTCAATGATGTACCGATGATAATCAAGAAATCAGCTTTCGAAAAATCCTAATAGAATAGTAATGATCCTCACTCTCAACATTCGTCAGGAGCAGAACTTACACTGTGTACACAATCGTTAAACCGAGCGGGAAGTTTTTCACCAAAAAACACGATGTCTAAATTAGAAAAACAGTTCATAAAGACCGTGGCGAAGGTAAGTCATACCCGGCTTGACAATTCCATCGCATTTCTTACAGTGAGGAATTTCATCTTTGAAGATGATCTCTGAAATAAATGAAAAAAGATCGTAAATGATTAGTTAGTATAGTAGAGAGAAACTCGAGTAATTCGTCGCATGGCCACTCACCTTTGATAAATTCAAGGTCATATTCTTCACGACAATCCAAACAATGTGATGTAAAGAATGTACCGTGTGCTTCGACGATTTTGTCAGTTGATATACCAGCTACCCGTTCCAATGAGTCAATATTCTAGACGTGAAAATGTGGCGTACAACAAAAACTCAACGTGGGCACGTACTTGTGTGAAAACTCTCAGCAACTTCTTCTTTTCTTCTAATAATCGAATGAAGTAATGCGTTGGTGTTGGCTAAAATATTCGTAAGCAATGACCAGTAACCGTTTTTAACATACAACTTACTGTGAACTTCTGTGGATAGAGTTCTTTTGCAAGCAAAAAGAACGGTTTGGGATTAGTCTACAACATGTACGATTACAAATCGTATCTTTCTGTTAATCTTCTTACTCGGAAAAAGTCCAAGTGAAACACTGCTTCCGGAAATGGAAGATTGTATTTTTCCAATTGAGAATAAAGACCTGTTCCAGGTGAACGAAAATCGGGTATACCAGCACTTGTGGATATTCCCGCGCCCGCCATGACAACCACGTTGGAACATTTACTCATGTATTCTGCTGCAGCTTCCAAATTAAACGACTTCAAAACAGGATCTTCGGCAGGCTGGTCCGGTTTCGTCGAACCGAATAGACCCGAAAATCTATTCAGTACTAAATTACATAAAAGAGTTTCGTTTTGGCCCATTGGAGCTAAGTTCGATATCTACATTGTTGAAGTAGAGCCGCTTGACCTTTTTCATCATCGTCATCGTCGTCTGTCGAATTTGCTTTGTCTCTCGGCTGCTCATTTGATTCTAAGTATACAAAATTCCATAAACTCAAAGGAACCAATTGAATAACTTACCCGCCATGGGCAATGGTGTTCGAATATGTTAATCTAGAAAATAGTCTGACTTATTCAAGAAAGAAAAATGAGAAAGATCACGAATTATTTATAAAAAGATTGGAAAAATGACTAGGAAATAAAAGACAAAAGAATTCATTCTTTCTGAGCATGATTCGCAAGTGACCGGGTGAGAAAGGTCGTCGGTGCGCCGAGTTTAAATTTTCTCGTTGGTATCGTTTGAGCCGATGAAACTAGAATAAATCAAAATAATCACTTCGTCTATCATGATCACGATCTCTCACGTGTGTATTTCGATTCGATTGCATCGATATGAGACAATAAATTCTCGTTACTACTAGCTTTAGATTGTTGTGCAATTTGAACTGGCTTTTCTGGTGCTTTCAAATCATTTTTATTGGTTTTCTTCGCGAATGGATTGCTAAGTTTGCTGGTTAAGTTCGATACTTTTTTCGTGATCAATGCTGTCTGTCGTTTAATCAGTGATCTGGATAAAGTCAATCGTTTCAGTCGGTCATTACCAGTGAGAATTTTCTTTTGCAATGCTATTGTATCTAAAAAAATAAAAAACAAATTCTCTTGGTAAACATCGAAAATTCAAGCTACCCGAAAGAGATTTCATCGCTCGTAGACCACGTGTAGACGCCGGTGGTGTACGTTTTTGACATGATTCAAGTAATGTTTGAATTTTGTCATTGCGATCAACTCGTTTTGGCGTTTGCAAATGTTCATGGGAGTGACTTGAATGGATCAGGGTCACATCATCACATGAAGCATCTCAAAAGCAAATATCCATTGAAATGAATGAACTGTCAAAACGTTTGTCTACTTACGATCATTGAATGAGATTCGAGAAAGTAATGCTGGAGATAAACTACATTTCGATTGTGGATTGACAGGTGTTGATTGATTATTTGCAAGCCAATGTTCATGAATATAATTGGAAGCTAAAATTTATCAATAATCCGAATGATTATTTGAAAGTTCTATACCTGCTGAGTGTCTAGTTAATGGTAGGTTTTCCTAGATAAATACAAAATTGTTTGATAGATGATCAAATTTCAATGTTTACTTTATCGTCAAATAGATGTGCTTGTTTGATTAAACAAATTCGATCGTATTGATTTGTTATACCAAGATTGATTAGATCGTTTTCATTGACAGTTAAAAGTTCATCGATTGTCGTAAATCGACTTGATAGTGCTGTGCAATATTGCGAAAGAGTATTTTCGTCCGTTGGTATATCTGACTCATGAAGAAATTTCATCCACATTGACGTTTCTATTCAATTCAAGATAGAAATTTATGATTGTGATCAATCTCCTCACCTGATGACATATTCTTGATTAGAATAATATTAAGACCGACTATAATAAACCAAACGAACAGTGTGAAGAGAAGAATACATGTGTATTGTCGGTAAAATATTGTCTAACCAATTGTGAATAATTCTAAGCAGAGGACGCTATACAGTGAGTTTAGTACATCAATTAACTGGTTTAATGCTCTAGGTCAGCATCGACATAGATGTTGCTTCGACTAAATAACTTGTTTGGATCTTCAAATGGCAGGGTTTTGACCATACACTTCAAATTATAGTGATGCTCGAACCATGAAATTTAATTGATTTATAATCTTGGTTTTAAACATGATTTGGACAGGTATAGCCAGGATTACCCGAAAATGAAATCCAAAGCATAGACTCATTGTTTCGAAATTCTCCAAAGACCGAGCTAAAAGGGAATGTGCACGATATCTTTTTTAAACTGCTGTACTTCCACCTCATTATGTGCTTGACAATGAACATACGGCTCAAACTCGGTATTGTATAGCAGACAGAGTTGAAGGCTTATTTTTAAAACTATTGAAAATGACGATAAAAACGGTTTTCAATAAGAGTAATCGAACCTTCATGAATTCAATCATTGTGAAGTATCATATTTTAGATCATAGACACTACTAAAAACCCCCAAACTAATAAAACGGTTTCTGATTGGTTCTTAACTGATCAATGAATTTTTGATTGTTCGCTGATGTGAGTGATTCTCGTTCTCGTGCTTATTTTTAACTAGAATATATAATTATTTATTTATAAAACAAGTTCGAAGCGACCGCAATCTAGTATTATCACAAACTCCCATTGAACGATTAGGTACTAGTTTGATGAATTTAATTGTCACTTGTCCACTTGAAACTGCTGAACACACCTCTCTCCTAACAAGATGAAACATTTCTTTACTAAAGAAGAATCTCTACTCTACTCTTATCCATCTTCTTTCTTTACAATCTTATCTTCGTATAAGGTATAGAAGGTCATATTAAGTAACCTCTTTTCTCCACACTGTTTCGAACACAAACTCATTACCTTGTTCTTTTCTTTCGCCTCGTTCATTCATAGCATCGTAAATAGATATTATCCAACGCAATCATGGATAACAGGTTCATCAATGTGGTTCTACTCGGCTTAGCTTTTATGATTCTATTCACAGCGTTTCAAGCCACTGGCATGATATCGGTATGAACATTTTTCTCTAAAGATTTATATCAATGATGAATGCTGTTTTTTTCTAAAGCAAAGTGTACTGGAAGGAGTCAAAAATGAAACAGTAAATGGCACAAGCTTTCATGGAAGTGGTTACATCAGGTGAGAGCACAGACGATGACTCGGATTTCTGATTTATACAGTTTCAACTTTTAGTATGGCCATCTTATACTCATTTTTCGCGTTAACGAATGTATTTGCGCCTGCTATCGTTTCCATATTGGGCCCATCCGTTTCGATGTTTCTTGGCGGATCAACATACTTGTAAGCAGTTGGTATATTAGATAAAAATGCATTGTTTATTATCGTACTTAGTCTCTATGTCCTATCATTTATTTATCCGATGACATGGTCATATTATGTTGTATCAATTTTAATTGGCATTGGTGCAGCTGTATTATGGACAGCTCAAGGAGTTTATTTAGCAAATAATTCCGATGATTTAACCATAAGTCGAAATTCCGGAATCTTTTGGGCGCTCTTTCAAGTCAGGTATTTTGAAATTTTCTGTATGGAAAAGTACAGCGATTTATTATTTGGTTTTCATAGTCTGTTGGCCGGAAATATATATGTATTTATAGCTTTGAAAGCTCAAATCATTGATCGCGCTACACGAATACCATTATTCGTCGTTTTCTCCATTGTGTCCGCCGTTGGCTTGCTCATATTCATGTTCGTCATTTGGCGTTCATATGTGGAAAAGCATCGTCACACTCTAAGTCGTATTGTTGAAGAGAAAAAGAGTACATTAGCTGATGTAATACACACGTTAAAAGTAGCTGGAGCATTATTGCGAACACGAAATATGCTTTTATTGCTCATTCCTTTTGCCTATTCAGGTAAATCAAACGAACTGATACATCTCTACTACTTTATTAAATCAATGTGAATCTATTTGTGCAGGTTTATCCAACACACTTTTCCAAGGAGTTTTCGCCACATGTATTGGTCATTACGTTAAATATGGAGGTAAAGATGCAGATCATGCTGGTCGCGAACGCCCCACTCTTTTGTTTAGACACTCGTAAACGATTGATTGGCTTACATGGTATTCTTATCGGTTGTGGAGAAATCCTCGGTAAATTGTCTAAAAACGCCGAACATCACGGAAGCGTCGTTTTTCGTCTGTAGGTGGTGGTTTATTCGGCTTCATTACTAAACCGAAAACTGCATCACAGCGAGCATTGATGATACTTGTTGGTTGTATTCTACAAATGGTTTACTATTATTCCGTATTCGTCAACTTTCCAGTCGACTCAGCTTCGAATGAGACTACAACAAAACCATATTTTGATTTCAAGTAAACGTAAAACTAAAATCGGCATGTGTCATTGAAAAAATTTGGTTGTCTCTAGTTCAACAACAAGTCAAGTTATCACATTTATTGGATCATTCATCGTTGGTTTAGGTGATAGTAGTTTAAATACCCAAGTAAGTTTTCTTCTCTAGTAAAAAAAGTTCAAATCGATCTTGTCTAAAATGTCTTTAGTTAATGAATGTTCTAGCAACACGATATAAACAAACCACGGCTTCAGCTTTTGCAATATTCAAACTTGTTCAAGTAAGTTGGCATGTTCGTTGACGCCACTTTTCGTAACCATTTTTGCCTTTCGCCTAGTCATTAATGGCCGCTATAGCATTTTTCTATGCAGGATCATTACAAATTCAATGGCAAACACTCATCGTAGTGCTCTTTTTATTCTTCGGTACTCTAGCATTCTTTGCGGTTCTGTTCGATGAAACAGATAATGATTTAACAGCACCTTTGATAACGAATACTATTCAAGAAGATGAAGACATTCAAAGTACTGCTCAACAAACTCATGCATCGCCAATCGCATGAGAAAAAATCCATATTAGACTTCGTCTTTAGTCTTGATTTGGCTGATATAATGATTCATGTGTTCTTTTTTTGTATAATAGCAACATATGTGATTGATTGAAAAATGCTTTAAGCATAGCGGATGATCAACGATACTTATGTTAATAAAAAGGTCTAGTTTTTATCAGACAAACTTTCATCTATTCATTCCTTATAACCACGCTTTAGTCTTCGTCATGTGTAAGTAGAAGATAAACGAAAGGAATTAATTTCGTCTTCTTTTGTTTACGTTTTATTCTGTTCTTTCATGAAATATTTTGTTGTTAATAAACATCAAAATGAAGCAAAACAAACAAATTTTGTTTTATGTTTCATCAATGTTAGATTGGTTTTATCTATGCGCTTGTTGTTGCACTGGTGGCTGCTGCACTTTTACCAGAGGTCTTTTTGCCTGTTGTGGCGGCTGGTGTAGCAGTTGTTAAAGCTGATCGTTGACCACGAAGTAATGCTGATGCACGACGAAGAGCAGCCTAAACAATAAAGCATTGTTATTTCGCTGTATCAAAGAAAAAGGCTGTACGAACCATCTTGAGGTCTTTACGATAGCGTTGTTTACGGATGGTTCGTCGGATGCTTGTCAATGTACGACGTGAATCCTTGGCGAGTTTAACTTTACGTAAACGCTTGGCTGGTTTTTGTACGCCTGGGCAAGAGAGAAAGCACGAGGTTGTTTCGTTAATGAAGAGATCATGTCTTACTTTTGGTGCTTCCAGTTGAAAAAACAACACCTTTGCCATCTTTAACAGCTTCAACACCAACTACTTTTGGATGAATGAGACCATTGAAACGGAAGTTATTACGATTTTTCAAGTTGTTTGGTTCCTAGAAGAAAGCAAAGACACTCAAGAATTTAGAAGAAAACGAAGGCTAACGAACAGTTGTCAATGTGCCCAATTTTCGTTTTTGTAAAAAGGATGAGCTGTTACGAATGACCATCCATTGAACGTGTGATGAAGCTTGATCGAAACCTACAAATTTCTCCATATTCACAAGGAATGAACTGAGCATTCGCAAACTTACGTCCGCGTGGCATAATTTGGGCAATGATTTCTCAGAAAAAAACAATCTAATCTAAAACACAAAACGATGAATTCCTTTGCTGTCTGATCTTCAAAAAAAAAGAAAATAAACAATAAAGAAATAGAAATCTTTCCTCCTGACTTATGATTGGTTGTCACCATGAACCATCCTATGAGGTATGTTTGCGTACTTCAATTTATCTACAATGCACTAGTGTGTTGCATCGAATTTGGTAGAAAAAGACGTCGCTAATATCAGTCTGAGTCACAATTACTAAGTATTTATTTTTGTCTTAAGACACGTAACAACCATTGAATGGTTTCGAAATGTGACACGATTATAATCGAAAACAAAATGTTAAGAGACGAATTTAATGGTGAGTTTTTTAACTCATGATTTCTTTCATTCTTTTTTGCAATTCTCTCGACGATTAAACACACCGTTCTCTTTCTCGTTAGTTAGATTTATATCCACGATACTTCATGGCTGTACTCATCTTTCTCATCAGTTTACTTCTATTTGTGATGATATTCGCTTACCATCCAAGCGGTGTGATCGAAGTTAATAATATAAACATAACAAAAATTTCCAATGAACAACGTTATCAGCATTATTTGTATTTTCCTCGATCCGAACGTTTGTTATATCGAGAGAAGGCACGAGAAATGTTTCAGTTTGGTTATGATAATTACATGAAATACGCTTTTCCACAAGATGAACTCGATCCGATTCATTGTCAAGGTCGTGGACCAGATGTCGAACGACCGTAAGGAAGAAAACAGCAAACCCAATGCTTTATTCCTCGAACATCTTTCTTTTTAGAGAAAATTACAATATCAATGATGTACTCGGACAATTCTCTTTGACGTTAATCGATAGTTTGGACACTCTAGCTGTTATGGGTAATGTTTCTGAATTTCAACATGCTGTTCGACTTGTTATTGATCATGTTCGTTTTGATCGAAATTCGACGATTCAAGTATTCGAAGCAACTATTCGGTAAGGAAAAACTCTCGAATAATTCAATCGTTTGGTTACATGACAATTTCGTTTTTTAGAGTACTCGGTGCCTTGCTTTCCGCACATTTGTTAATTGTTGATCCACTACAACCATTCGGGAAATTAGCGATTCCAGATTATGATAATGAATTACTCGATCTTGCTCACGATTTAGCATCGAGATTGTTACCAGCATTTGACAAAACACCCTCTGGTTTGCCTTTCCCTCGAGTATGTTGGATAGCAGCAGAGGACAAAGAAGAATGAAAACGTTCCATACTATGTTTAGGTGAATTTAATGACCGGGATTGTTGATGGTTCGAGAAATGACACATCGACAGCAGGAGCTGGTTCACTTTCACTTGAATTCAGTATTCTAAGCCGTTTGGTTGGCGATCCAGTGTATGAACGTGTCGCTCGGCGTGCAGTGAATTCTTTATGGGATAAGCGTAATAATATCACAGGATTATTAGGTATGTAACAATGAGAAAAGTACAGGAGTCATTCTCATTATTTTGAAATTCTTTTAGGCAATATTATCGATGTGAATAGTGGTGAATGGCTTGGTCAATTATCGGGTCTCGGTGCTGGTATTGATTCTTTCTTTGAATATCTACTCAAAGTAAATTCTGACCAATGAGAACAAAATGGATCGAATGATTTCTTTCGAACATTTAGAATTATATTTTGTTCGGTGATGAGTCTGATCTACGTATGTTTGATGATGCATATCGAAGTGTCACTCAATATCTTCGCAAAGGGTTAATATCATTTGAAATTATCTGTTCGACGTCTTTACTACGATATCTTTTCTCTCTGTATCTAGTCGAGGCAATTGCATGGACGAAGATGGTATACATCCAATGTTTGTCAATGTGAACATGCAAACAGGACAATTAGCAACCACGTGGATTGATGCATTACAAGCATCTTTTCCTGCTGTACAGGTTTTACGTGGCGACATCGACGAAGCGATCTGTCTACATGCATTGTATTATTCGATTTGGAGAAAATTTGGAGTTCTACCTGAACGGTTCAATTGGCAAATCAAGATGCCTGATGTTTTGTTTTATCCATTGAGGCCGGAATTCATCGAGTCCACTTATTTTTTATACCAAGCAACAAAAAATCCCTTTTATTTACATGTCGGTCGAGATATTTTAGATAATTTAAATGCCTATACACGAGTCGAGTAAGTGAAAAATGATTTTTTCGGCAAATCGTGACTGCTTTCTCTAATGAATAGATGTGGTTTTGCAACTGTGCATGATGTTCGTGATAAAACATTGGAGGATCGAATGGAATCTTTTTTTCTCAGTGAAACATGCAAATATCTCTTTTTAGTAAGGTTAATAGGAGCAAAAGAACATCGAATGCAGTATTCTGTCTATATTTAGTTATTTGATGAAGAGAATTATTTGAATCAACACGGCGCTAATCATTACATATTTACAACTGAAGCGCATATAATACCTTTGATGGCAAAATTAAGACGAAAAGTTTGGGATTTTAACGAAATGGCGGCATCGAACGAAAATCAAGAGAATGAAAATGACTATGGACCACCTAAAAGTGAACATGAATTAATCAACGTCAATCGGGAGCTAGTGAAAGTTGAAAAAAGCATCATTTCATTCCGGAAGAAAACAGTTAATGAAACAAGTGTATGTCGAAAATCTTTTGACATTTGCATCGAAATTTATCTCGTAATTTTCTCTTTTAGTGTCGATCTCGGCCGCTATCTGATCGACATCAACTTCCACTTAGTGCTAATCTACTCTATCAAGTCGATGAAATGGTTGGGGTGATCATCCCTCATGCGTAATATTGCTCAATGTTTCTATCTACATCGTCAATATTCTTCTCTTCTGTCTTACTTTGATGTCTTTCAGCGCGTGAAAATTCATTTTGTTGTTTCTTTTTCAGTCAGATATGTTGTCTATTTTCTTCTTCTTTTCATTCACTTGTTTTCTTGGTGTCTTTCAAAATTTATTTATTGTATAATGTATATTTTTTTCGGGTGCCTATGATGAGAATTACGTATCAAAGTTATTTTTCTCATTTGATTTCCTTTCTTTTATAGATTGACAAATTATGATCGTCGAGCAGGTTCTACTAGGCGTCCTAGGCGTTATTGCATCGCTCTATACGTTTTATGTCAAGAAACAACATGAAAAAAATCCAAAGTACAAAGCCATGTGCGACTTGGGACCGAATGCAAGTTGTACGAAAGTCTTAACTAGCAAGTAAGACTAGACTAGTCGAGAGAATCCTGATACACGAATTGCTTCATTTCATACGTTTAGATATGGCACAGGTTTTGGTATTGTGAGTACCTTATTCGGTAAAAATAGTAAATTAAACGCATCAAATGGACACTTGGGTATTATCTTCTACACTTTACAGATCTTCTTTGGTAAGACACTATCAAACAGATGTTGTCGACTATATATCGATTCATTGCATTGTTTTAGGGCTGATACCGATTCCATTATTTACTAAACTGGCTTTATGTTCATCTGTCTTAGCTTGTCTTGGTTCTTTGTATTTAGCTTGTATCTTAGCATTCGTTCTCAAAGATCTATGTCTAGTCTGTATTACCACATATATCATTAACGCTGGACTTCTTTGGTCGAACTACAAAAATGTTTACTAAACACTTTTCCTTGTTATTTCTTCCTATTGAATATTTCTCATACGTTGATTTTCATATTTACATGATAACCTGCTTTTGGACAATTTGTTTAATCTCGAAATACTTCAAGTTAAATATAACTCATTCGATGAGCGTTACATTTTGTATGATTTCTAATCGATATAAAACTCAAGTTAGAATAAAAAAGATGAAAACATATTTCATTCGTTTGTTTTCAACGTATCATCATTCAATTAGAAACATTAACAGTCTTAAATTAATATATTCTAACATCACATGGCCGTCTTTTATATACGTCACGTGTACCATTCGATAGTTATCAGAGACTTCTTGCCGTGCTCACGCCATCGTGCTGTGTGCTGAATGAATTTTGAAGACGGTCGTGAAAAACCGAAGGAGAATTTTATTTATTAGTTGACTTGTATTTGTATTTACTACTATTTCAAAGATCGAGAAAACATCTGATATCGTTTTCGTTCTGGTTACGTGATGTGATGTTTCAACTTGATATGTCGCATATAATGACTCATCTTTTCTTTCCATAAGGGTCAATTAAACACCGTCGAGGTCTTCGCCGCTAGTCAAACGAAAATGCACTTGGCGTCTAACAAACCGTTGGTCACTACAATTTTGAATACATTGTTTTCCTGCGACACAGATTCAAGAAGAAATATATTCTTTTCATTTATGAAAGTAGTCACATTTTCTTCTTTTCTCATCTATTAAAATGGAATTCTTATTCTAATGTGTCACGTAGTGCATAATTTCTAATTATAATCCTTTGGCGAAATCAAGTTTGTAATCAATGCTGCCTTCGCAAGTCCAGTGTGATTGGCTATAAGAGCTCAGATCGGATCGAGTGTCAAAAGCACATTTTCGTTTTTGTCAAAATTCTATTGCAAGAAAAGGAATAAAGAAAGACAATCGTCCATACACGCAAAGAGAAGAAGAAGATCAATCACTTTCTATTGGAAAATTCGATGTCGTGCGATTTGAATTGATACATGGTGATCTCATTTACCGCGTAACCGATCATAATTACTCAGTAATGTGCGAATAGACTTTTCATCGATCAGATAGCGATCCTAACGAATTAAAATCATATTTCTTCAATTGTCTGCTGTATGCCTTATGTTTAGAAGTAATCTCTATCAATGACTACATCGGACGATTCCAATCGAGACAAGAAACGCTCGACTACGACGGATAATGTGTGTCAAGTGTGTGCAGAACAATCTGCGAAAAGAAACTACGGTGGTATATCGTGTTCATCATGTCGAACGTTCTTTCGTCGAAATGCTTTTCCAACAAAAGTTCGCAGCGATAAAGAAAATTTTATGTAATTTTTTGTCTGATTTTGCCTTTTTTTGACAGGAATCGATAAAATGTCGCTTTGATAGTCATTGCGAAGTGAATTTGTTGACTAGAAAAGTTTGTGCTGCATGCCGACTTTCTAAATGTCTTGCTATAGGAATGAATCCTGATTACATTCGAAAAGAAGATCTATCGCAGAAAAAGCGAAAGTTACGACAAATGAAAAATGCAGCATTATCTATCGTGGTACGTACTCTCAGCACGGTTGACAATAAACCGCAAAATTCATTTCTTTAGACAATACCTCAACAATCAGCACTGGATTTGCCCAACGATACCCGCCATCTATGTCTTAATCCTTCTGATCAGATATTAATTTCAAATGTTATACATGCCTTTGATACATTCAATCCAGTTTCTGAAGTGCGTCGAACGCTGTTATCGATCAGTACAACAACACAAGACGCCTTGCAAACAGTTCAATTGATGTCATCATTCTACCAATCTCTGCAGTCATTTATCAGGTCAATACCGGATTTTCGTATCTTGACACCAACTGAACAATGTTCGCTGTTTCAACGTAATATGCTTGGCTTATTATGCATCGGCGGAATGTATTTCATGCGTGAATTAGGTGTTTTCGATCGACCTGAAAATGAAATGTTAGTCTTGCCATTCTACGGGAATGAGGTGTTTCAACAAGCGAGATTGATTTGCCAACAATTGAAATGTGATCCTGTTGTTTTCAAGCTTCTGCTTGTTGCGTTGGCCTTCTCATCCAATTGTTACATGTTGCACAATCGTGCAAATATTGATCGCGATAGTTTATTATTTGGTACATTTAGGCTGTTGGGAAGCCAGAATGTTTATATTGAATTAGTTTGGAAATACTTAGTGTACACGTATGGATATCAATATTCAGTGCAACAATTCTCAGTATTAGTTAAACAATTTCTTGATTCAGTGAAACTCTCGTTCGACATGTATGAAAACAATCAAATTCATCAAGATTTTATCGATCAATTAACTGAACATATCGATACCTCATCTAACACAACTGACACAAGTATTGTACCTCTATGGGGAAAGAAAAAATAATTTTTTTATTAGAGTGCTTTCTCTTTTATGATGTATATTGTTAGACAATTGAACAATAGTATTTGTTTATTTATTTATGTATATATAGCAATCCTAAACAATCAATAAACATATGCAGTTGAATGTCTGTCCATCACACATATTTGCCTGTGATTTTACAGGTTAGATTGTGGATAACCAGTCCAATTCTTTAGTGTCGTTAATTGTGCGAGATGGTGTTCAGCTTATACGCAAATGTAGAGCATACTTCTCGACATACGCAAATTGAATAAGAAATAACATTTTTTGAAATACATTTTAAAAGTATTCGGTCGCTGAACAAGATTGTCTGATGAGTTTTACATGGAAAGGTTATTTTAGAAGAGTGAAAGTTTAATTAAACAGTTAATGAGATGCTTTCTTTTTCAAGTATGCAAAGAAGATTAATCTGCAATGAAATCACTGCGGATATATTTTACATCAATTATTAATCGACCGTCGAAAGTTCTCAAAGAAGAATCGAGGATAAATGAGACACTACTAGAGGCAGATTAGATAAGACGCAATTTCTTGATAATGCTCCTGAAAAACACAAGTCCTTTTGTTTTATTTTATATATCACACATAGTTGGATTTTGTTTTTTTTGGATCATTTTTTTATCTCACGAAAACAGTTCGTTTTCAAACGCTAAAATGAAAAACCTCGAAAACACTAGTTCACAGAGTAGAAACACCCAGCATTAAAATCAAACTGCGACTTATCAAATTAAAGTGCAGCATAAGGTACAGTATCTCCGTACGCAACAGACACATTTTTCTTTGTATTTAGATTCGCAACCAATGAAGTCAAATTCAAATATGGCATCGAAAGTGAATATCTGTCAAGCATGTGGAGGCAAAGCGCATTTTGTGAATTATAGCGCATTAACGTGTTCATCTTGCAAGATGTTTTTCCGACGACATGCTTTTCATCGTTAAGTTCGTGTTCCAACAGTTATGATTATACTTATGTTATTCTTGTTTTCCTCTTACTACAGATTTATCAATGTGAAAATAGAGGAGATTGTCTGATTAGGTGCAAAACCAAAGATTCTGTGCGGCATGCCGTCTGATGAAGTGTTTAACGGTCGGAATCATGTCAGATATGATACAAAAAGAAGATATTCGTGGAAAACAGTCGGTCGCAGTTGCAAGGGAAGAAAATATGATAGTTGAAATTAAGTTCCACACGAAACCATTCACTTATTACCCTCAGTCTTATTCAACATTACCCACGTTAGATCTTCTTCGCAACGACCGATCATCTCTCACTCCATTCGACTGAAACATGCGCTTTCCAATGTGACACACGCTTTTGACATTTCACAAATCTTAATTCTCTTCACTCAGTTCTACACATCCATCGAATCATTTACTTCCTCATCAGCCGACTTTCAAACGCTGACTCTAGCTGAAAAGCATTCCCTGTATCATCGAAATCTTGTGGAAATATATGATGTATCAATATGGTTATGTCAAAGCAGCAGTACGACTACTGAGTTTAGTAAAGAATTTATTGGATCTTCTAGAAATGTCTGGAAGAATGCATCAATCGAGTCAAATACACCAAGATCTTGTCCAAGGAGGTGTCGGATCGGCTAACGAAGAACTGACTATACACGAAAATGATGTAGTCTCATTGTGGAGTAAGTCATAAGCCTACGCAGACTTTTCCTTAAAATGCTCAACTGAGTTTGGATCTCAGAGTTAGCTGTAACGTTGTGATAGAGGTCTAATAAAAAAATGCTAAACTTACTGAGAAGAAAAAAACGATGGTTTTTGCTGTAATTACAGTCATTTGTTTGATGCTAAGCAGAGAATCAAATGTGGGCTTGACACTATCCTTACTTCTAGATCGTTCAAAGATAATCTTCGTCGGGTGTCAACTGCGCAATAATTCCGAGTAACAAGACAAAAGTGCAAGCGCATCTTGTTTTAGTCTCCGTTCTTATGAGAGCGTATCTAAAATGCACATAACCAATTGCACTCGAATTTTACCACGAACTGTATCCGTAGTGTATCTGATTGCATCGTCTTAATTATGATTAAGATAATCCTTCGTGGATCTCCTAGCGAAATTCTCGATGGTGAACTAAGATATAGGAAACCTGTTGGTATCGCATAATCATGAGGGAGTTATAAATAATAGATTGCAGATATTGTTTCAAATGATGAACGTAAGAAAATGCGATTTCGTAATATAACATTTAAGAGCATCATGAAACGTCCACTGTTCCCATAGCGAAATATGAAATGACGATTTTAGTAAATGATTCATTCGAAATATGCACGAATTGGGATAGGCATTTGTATGCAAACAAACCGGTTTCATAGCTATGATAATAATGAAATTTTTCAAAGGAAAAAATGTTCGTTTTTCTCTCGTTTTATCATAGAACAGAAAAGGAGAACTGGTATTTTTGTCTATAAGTACCTCCGCTCACGCATTGTAGAGGACGAAGAGAAAATATTTTAATATAAATGACTCGATATAAGATGAGTGAAAAAGAAGAAAAAAGTAGACTCGCTACTTTTTTACTTGACTCGTAATTTATGAGATAACGCATCCGTCGTAATACACTCAAGTATTATTTTTTATTCTTCTCTATATTAGATTAATTAATATTCGTGATTAACACGCAATAGTTATGTTATTGTCGATAAGAGTTGTCGTAATTCGAAATATAAACAGATAGGATTTGGAGATAAAGATTTATGGAGATGGACGTGAGGGTGAGAGTCGATGAAGAAATCCGTGTTTAGTTTTACAGGTTCCATGTTAAATAAGGATTTTATTTAATCTAGTGGCATGATGACCCGTCTCCGCAGCAGTTCCCAGTCCTATTTTTTAGATTAGTAGTTGTGCTGCGACAGTAAAATGACTTATAAAAGGCCGTTTCCTGTGCAAAAATTCCCACCTAGTGAAACTAAAAGTAATCTATCTCAAAACTATATCTGTCACGTTTGTGGCGACAAAGCACATGTCATCAACTATGGTGCACTCAGTTGTTCGTCGTGTAAAACGTTCTTTCGTCGACATGGTTTCTATTCTCAGGTAGAGATATTTACGTACATTTCGTTTCGTATGTCAACGAGTATATGTACATTTAGCGAAGTTTAGTCTGTCATTTCGATGGAAAATGTTCGGTTACGACAGAAACAAGAAAATTTTGTACGGCATGTCGTTTCGCGAAATGTTTATCAATTGGAATGAATTCGGATTTCATCCGGAAAGAAGATTTGTCATCTAAAAATCGTCAAACACATTTAATGAAATACAATTCAATGATGAAAAAGATCATCGTATGTATTCTCCTGTATTTCAGTTGACTTTCCTACGGCTAGGAGCGTACGTAGAAATAAAATGTTACGATAATTACAGTATAAACTGTACGAAAATGCACGGTTTTCAATTTCTGAAAGATTTATGAATTTGTCAACTAGGTATTTTTCTTTGAAAACATATGAACTGGTTTACAGGTTTTAGGAGAGATGGATGTGCCGATTAATTGCGCGCCTAATTTGTTTTTTAGCATAAGCTGCTGACTTTGGTGTTTAGGTTCAATCGGCTTTTCTCTTTTAGTGCTCAATTTTCCCATACCTGCACTAATTGATGACTCCTCTCCTTGAAATACTTTAGACGCAACTGCCCTTTACTAAGTACAGCTTATTTTAAGAAACACCACCGAAAGGAGAGATCACATTCGCTAGCATTGTCCACTAATCTATTATCTAGCCTACCGTTCGATGCAAACTTTCAAGTACTGTGTAAACTACATTTTCACATATGAGATGCGGGGATCATGTTCTCATGTAGAATAATTTGCATCTAATTGTCACAAGTACGCTGGCCTACGTCAGACAGTTAAGTACAGATCATCATCGCCATATGAAACCACTCGACGAGTATATGTTTTCACAATAGATTTTTTTAAATAGCCTCTGGGTCACTTAGCCACGTTAGATCTTCTTCGCAACGACCGATCATCTCTCACTCCATTCGACTGGAACATGCTTTCCAATGTCACACACGCTTTCGACAAGTTCAGTCCAGCATCTCAAACGCAACGTTTCCTCCAGCGTCTTTGCACTTGGCCTCAACACCTCTCCTTCGACATTTCACAAATCTTGATTCTCTTCACTCAGTTCTACACATCCATCGAATCATTTATTTCCTCATCAGCCGACTTTCAAACGCTGACTCTACCTGAAAAGCATTCCCTGTATCATCGAAATCTGCACGGTGTTCTCAACCTGTATGCGACATTCATTTTGTCAATCTCTGGCATGTTCGACACACTCAGCAATGATAAAATTCTGACAAGTGTATATGGGTATCAAATGCACTGCCGGCTAAAAAACTTAATTATAAAACTTGAAGCCGATGTCACGATTATCAAACTCATGCTTCTCATTCTCGCTTTTTCCACGAACTGTTATATGGTAGATGATCATGGAGATGTCGGTCGGGATAGTTTATTGCTGGGAACGTTTCGTTTACTTGGCAGTCAAAACATGTACATCGAAATCCTGTGGAAATATATGATGCATCGATATGGTTATTATAATGCATCCATGCATTTACTTCTGATTGTTAAAACTATACTTGGCCTGTTAGATTTGTCTGCGAATATACATCAAACGAACAAATTCTATCAAGATTTTGTCGAAGAAGCTGCAGAATTCGCTAATGAAGAACTGACCAGACACGAGAATGAAGTCGTCATCCTATGGGGTCGGGAATAAGGTTTTAATACTTGACATTTATGGCAACAATCATTAAACTGGACGCATTATCGGAGAAACGAAACAAAGTCCAAGTAAAAGTTACTGACAGTAGAAGATATTTTCAGGTTGTGAATAAACATCTTCTTTTTTGGAATCGCATCTCAAATAAATGACGTACTTTCAGATATATCGATAAGCTGTTTATAATTGAAGCCATAGCGCGCTGATTTTATATGCGATCGAAGGAAAGACGAGATCTATCTTTTCATAAGTCTGACAGATCGGTCGCGTGCCACTCGACAATTGAAGCTATAGGAGTGAGAAAGAACATGTTCGTACTACGACTTTAATTTTTAGTTTTATTCTGATCTCGATGTTATCTCGTTTTTCAGCAATAAAAACGCATGTTGGCTCATGTCTTTTTCACGTATTCCATTGCAAGTCCTGTAAAAAACACACTGCAATTATATAAACATATGATAAAAGAAAAAATAAACAAATTACACTGTTTAATATTCTCTTGAGTACATGATGAATGAAAATTTCTTAGAATCTCATTATATGTCAGTCTGAAAGAATATGGTGCTATTTAGAATATTATCATTCATTATTATCTTTTCTGAGAGCAGCTTGAACATTCTTTTCAACTTTTACCGAAGGTAAAATGTTCTCTTAGTTTCTTTAAAAACGGCGCAGATGTTAAGTGAAAACAGACCGTGGAATAACGCGTGTTGCCTGACTGTTTTTCTGCAGAATATCATGTTTTAAAACAAGTTAAAGTCTATTATTCTCTCTGAATTCTTCTATTTATTCAAGATTAGCATTTCGCATCAAATTTTCTAGAATGCCGTTTAAACGACTACCTTCTAATGCCTCGATTCGACAACATCGACTAGCGGAACCCGGCGTTTGTCTAGTTTGCGGTGACCAAGCAAGTGTTGTCAACTATGGCGCACTTTCATGTTGGTCTTGTCGTACATTCTTTCGTCGACACGGCTTTCGTATAAAGGTTTTCTTTAATTAAACATATTTTCACATACGTTTCATAAATAAACTCGCCGTTCATCTTCTATCTTAGAACACTCTCGTATGTTATTATGCAAAAAACTGTTCAATCACGATCGAAACGAGGAAGCTCTGTACAACTTGTCGATTACGAAAATGTCTAGCAGTGGGTATGAGCCCAGATTTTATTCGCAAAGAAGATCTTCATGACAAACTGCGATTATCAAAAAGACGTAAACAAAAACTATTAGCACAAGGTTCTATCGTACGTATATACCATCATCATCTATTTCACAGCAACTATCTACTTTCAATTGCTTTAGACTCTTCCACAGCCATGGTCATTGAACCTCTTATCCAAAGATCAATCAAGTCTTACATCAACAAATTGGCAATTGCTTTCCAATGTTGTTCATGCCTTTGATAGCTACCAATGTATACCAATCGCCAAAGATATTGTCAAAGTGGCCAGTGATACATATCCACCCTCAACAGATAGAGCCTTGGATTTGATGACTATCATTTATACCTCATTACAATCGTTCATTGAATGTATTGCTGATTTTCGCGTGATGACAAGTGAGGAGCAACGTTCATTATTTCATCGTAATATGCAAGGTTTATTAGCCTTCTATTGCGTTCTTTTGTTTCGCGAAGCGGGAATATTTCGTAACCACATGTCTGAGAATACACTCGTACCTCTATACGGTTACAACAATGTTCAACGTACAAAATATATCAGTAACTTACTTGATTACGATCTCACACTGGTTAAATTAGCGCTGACTGCTCTGACGTTTTCATCGAACTGTTATATGACTAGTGTAGAACAAATGGGATCTTACAGAGATTGTTTATTGTATGGCACATTCCGTTTATTTGGCAGTCAAAATGTTTATGCCGAACTCTTATGGCGTTATATGCTTTACAAGTATGATTTTTCTCAAGCGGTACGACGTTTCGATGCTTTGATCAAAGCTTCAGTCGATTCTCTTACTCTTTCATCGAATATCTACGAAAGTAACAGAACTCATCAGGACTTCGCCGATGAACTTGCTCTAAGAACTGAATTTTCATTACAATTAAATGAAACTAAAGACACACCACTATGGGGTAAAAAAACAGAATTCAATATCATCTAGCAAGATAGATATACATATATATGTGAATTCAATAATCTGTTCAAGCGTTTGATTTTGTAAATGTGTTATCAGATTGATGTGTTTTCCTGTATAAGATTTGAAAAAAAAGACAGATAAACTTCAAAACATGTTAGCATTGTTTATCAAATATAATTCCGTTCAATTATCTACTTATGAATGGGAAAAGTGTTTTCGATTTTTCTCGAATATCTCGATGAACAATTTATTCAAGGGCAAGTACACAAACAAACATTGGCCTATCAATTTTTTCCTCTCCATTGATAAACAGATGTTGAGATTCTCTTTTTCTTACGTATGTCGTCTTTTACTATCACTCGACCTAATCATCGATGTGTGTACACATGGTGTTCAAGTGTAAAATAACAATGAGAACAATTAATCATATATATATATATAAGCATTGTGTACGAGACGAGCAAAATGACATCATTCAATAATCATCTCTGACATTTAGTATTGTTTTATAGTCTCTGCTAATATGGAAACCATAAGGTTTAATTAGAATCAAGACGGAAATGTTTCACTATTAACATTCGATTGATGTTCTCCTCTGACGAACCCTTCTGACGTACAGATACGAGAGCAATGAAGTTCTATGAGCATACTCATCTTCTGAGTAATTTTATTATCTATTAAGTACTACCTGCTTAAGTTCGACAATGACCATTGACAATGCCGATTAGCCATACATATCGATGTTCTCGTACAGTCTCTAGTAATTGAATAGCCCATCCGTTCATCATTTATCATATTGTTCTTTTTTCTCTGATCGCATCGTATTTTATCTTTGTCATTTGTTTAGCAGAACATGTACTGGTTACTGTTGATCTTGTTCAACGTAATAGCATCGATCCATGCTCAACGGCCTGCAACACTTTGGATTACCGATGCCGAAGAAGATCTTTGTAAGTTGATTTGACATATCAGTATCAAAGAAANAAAACTGCCACACCCGATAGATATAGATTTTTTTTCAAACATCACTCATCTTTCAATTATCCGACAAGCATCCGTCGTACTAGTCGGTCAATTCATTTTCATTTTCTCTCTGATTCAGCTTGAGGCTGATTTCAATAGGATCAGTGAACATGGAATAACAAAGATAATTAGCAGCAGGCGTTCGTTTGGACATGAACGCATTTCTTTTTTTATTCGAGGCGTATACAAGCGTTCAATGTTTTGGAATAATCGAGTAGAAAAAAAGAAGAGAGAGCGAAGGAAAGAGAGGAGAGAAAAAATGTGAAAGCAAAAGAGAGAGAGAGAGACGGAGAAAGAAAATAAAACTATGTGCATGTCTGTTGTATGTTAAATGAAGAGAACGTTTGTCCATTTTACATGACACCTTGTGTGTGACAGACAGAAAAATCATAGAAGCATTCGTGATCAAATGCTATGCTGTTATTCTTATATATTCTAATGAATTTAGCTGGTTCAAATGTGGCATTCGATACAACAACGGAAAATTATACTGTGTCCGTTAGTGGTAAATGCGTTTTAACCTGCTATGTTTCAGAAATTCGTTCATTCAAGGTAAGTTCAAAAGAGAATATATTGCCTTTTTTTGTATTTAATGAAATTTGGTTTCATATGAGAGAGACGTGAGAAGAAAATCATATTTCGAAAGCAAACATAACCTGTCAATATCTGTATGAGACATGATCAGTCGGTGGAAGAAAGCCATTATTTACATATAAGAGAGAAAGGAAAAGACGATTTGTTTGATTTTATTGTTCGATATGGATAATTTGATATTTGGAACGATTATTTGCATTGGTGCACAGACGCGCAACATATTGCATTGTGAAAAGACATGATCAAGTTGAAAATTTCCATATGCGGATGGCGACGAACCGGAAGACGATGATTGTGTGTCTGTGTCTCATGTGAATAGAATGAATGAACGTGTGTATGTGTGTGTGAAAAAGACATTAGAGTTCGATTACAAGGCTAGATATACACACACATGTTTGGATGAAATTTAAGCATATACCAATCGTAATGAAACTTTCGACAAGTTCGATAATTACTTGTAAATTGCCTTTGAACTCTTTCTTTCGCTTTATACTATATACTTAAACTAATAGAATGAATTTGATGGTAGTCAATCAATGAATGTGTCGATGATTGTTTTCTCCGCCTTGGACATGCTAATAATACGATAATGTTTTTCTTTTTTATTGAACTGTCTATTTTCAGGTACTTTGGCAAAAAATTGATCGAACAAATCTAGGTGGAAATCAGACAAATAATGAACAACTAACGTTGATTGCATTTGATGGAGTTGTCTATTCGAATAAAGACCATTATCGAGTTGAATCTGATTACGTCGGATCCTATAATTTAATTATTGATCGTGTGAATGAAGATGATCAAGGTGAATATCAATGTCAGATCAATACGGAGCCAAGAAAAACCAAACGAATCTTTCTAACCGTTCAAGGTAAGACAAACACGATACAAACACATTGTTCTCATTTCTATGTACACTATTTTATTAGTTCCACCACGCATTATCGATTTTCGTCCTAATCCTTCATTAGTTTCTGTGCAAAGCGGTACATCATTAACTTTATTATGTCGTGCTGAAGGCACACCATTGCCACGTATACGTTGGCGTATTCGTGATACTGATACGAATCGAATTGATCTGTGTAAGTAGACATATTAATGACAGTCTGTATTCAATCAGCTCATGTTTTTCTTCACACGCATTTCTGAAGCTGCAGAGTGAGTAGAACACCTAGAACGATTGTATTATGCAAAGAAAAAAACGAACAATAGAATCGTGTTGGCACCTTTGTTTTAATATGTACATGAAGTTCATATATTTTGTTTGTCGTAGTGCCGCCTGACAATAGCAATGTATGGTTTATACCATCCGTTAGTAATCAATTTCCACGTACCGTTGAATGCATTGCAGATAATGGTGTTTTACCCGCATCGAATCGTGTCTTTACAATCAACGTCGAATGTAAGTTTAGATTTTTCTATCTATAATTAAAAAGACAAAGAATGAATGATTTGATATGTGTATGTAGTTGCCCCTATTGTTATGATTAATAATGATTTAATCCAAAGTCAATTGTATCAAAATATAACACTTGAGTGTGCAGTATCGAGTCGACCACTTGCTCGTATAATATGGGAAAAGAAGGGTAATTTAATGGCGGAAAATCAAATGAGTAATATTCAAATCAATCAAACAATGATAATAAATCGACTGAATATTCAAGTAGATAGATTTCATATATTCTCTATTATTATATTTGAAGAATCTTTTTCCTAGTTAACTAATGAAGATGATTTCGGTCAATATAATTGTATTGCTGAAAATGTACACGGACGAAAAGAAGCGATGGTTTTCCTTTTGAGTAGGTTACTTGTGCCTTTTTACCTAATAAGAAGATGTCAATGCTTTCTTTTCTATTTTCAGAAGAAACGATTGTTTCGTCGACATCAACACCCGTATCAACAACAAGAAAATTTCATCGATACACGAAAAATTCTTCGTTGAGATTGAACTATACTCGAAAACACTTCCGAACGACAACAATCCGCACAACAACAACGACAACAACAACACCAATCAGCACTACTTCCTATATCTATGTCGAACGTGGTATTCATATCAGTTCATTAACCTATCGTTTGCAAACATCGACTCAATTACTTCAATTGATGTTATTCATTATCGCAGTCTTCCGATTTGCAAGATAACATTCATCTGTTGTACATGTTTGTGTGAGTTTTTTTACAGTGATATAATTCTATTTATTGAAAGGAATAAAAAGACAACTAAGGAACGAAAGTTCGTCATGTACATCCGGCTTCTTTAGCCTCTTGGATGGCACGACGACGGTATTGGAAATGAACAGTAAAGACAACGATAAGAACAATAAGTATCGTTAATGTAACAAATGCATACATATAAGCGACGCTAATCAATGCTAAGGAATAGACGTTTTTCGCACACCAATGTTCAGGATCTTCTGTCGTTTGTTCGAATCGAGGCAGACGATGATACCAAATCAAATGATTTCCATAGATAAACCAAATGACGAGGAAAAGTGTTGTAAGAACATCCATAAACGCCTATAAGACAACGTTGATTTCATTCGAAATTCAATTAACACCTAGTGGTCATCAAATGCCAATCGAAAGAGTGCTTGAAAAGCATTAAAATTTTAAATATCTATTTTTAAACAAAAATGTCACTTTGGGTTGACGTAAACGACATATTTTTCTTTCACGACCCGAAAAGTACAAAGTACTTTCATGTGTTGAAAGAAGTGTGAAAAAAACCTTTTTCCAATCGGCATGTTCAATCGAATTGAGCATATTCGACATTTTTTGCTCGATTTAATTAATCAAATCTCCTGAGTCCTCC
Organism: Adineta ricciae; assembly: GCA_905250025.1. NCBI lineage: Eukaryota > Metazoa > Rotifera > Eurotatoria > Adinetida > Adinetidae > Adineta > Adineta ricciae. Next base: position 214,234 of record CAJNOJ010000156.1, on the reverse strand, counting down.
ACAAGTCTCCATTGAGTAGAAATAAACACGAGCTTATTGCTTTCTCTTTTTTGCTTTGTTCTGATAATTGACCTTCTATTAGTCTTAGTTAGCATACCGAGCCATTTTGAGTATCGTTGCCTTCTTCTTCTGTTGGAGCACTGTGGCGATTGTATTGTTTCCAAAGAACTTGTAATAATTTAAGCAGACCTAGAGCACCGCCAACGAGAACAAACACCGGAATATTACGGTTTAATGGACATTCTTCCAGATTTGAGATGCCTACATGAAATAGATGTGAACCATGATTATTTGCAAGCAAATTGACTCTTACCAACACTAATCATAATAATCGGTAGAATAAGAGAAATTGCAAAGAGAAACGACGCTGCTTCTACGAAGAAAAGAGAGTTCAAATGACATATCTATGTTGTTTTAATTTAGATTAGAATTACTTGTTTGGAACAGGATCGAGGTGGTTTTCCTTACAAAGTCAAAGAAATGCTCAGCATCTATGTATTCTTCATTGATTCGTGCGAAGACTGATATGTTCGTTTGACGATCTCTCAGCTCGCTAACCGACCATCGAGATGTGTAACGATTGTTATTATCATCACCGTACTAAACAGATGAAAGAAAAGAGCATGAACAGTGATCAATTTTGTAGAAATTCTTTACAATTTCCATGTAACATGATGTTTTGGATTTGCTTGTAGGATAGATGATTGAAACTCAAGAGGGAGATGAGATGTTCGATGTTTCCTCGAACGTATTTACTTCTTATGAAAAGTTAGTTTTTGATCTGAATATAAAGAATTGAGTGAATGAATGAATATCTATGGAATTAGTCAGAGCAGCTTTTTTTGTCGTCGTCTTCAGTATTTCCGAAGTAAAGAAAAATAATCATAATCTATGTGAGTTGAGAGGCGAGAGAAAGAGAAAATAGCGAGACATTTTCTATGCACATATCGTCACTCAACTAGAAAATAATCGATCGAAAATGAGAGTTTTCTTTCCGGATTACTCAGTCATATTGTATCTTAATCATCTCGCAAGACATGAAAAGTCTGTATCGTTTAAATAAAAGATCTTCATGCACTGCTTTATTCTCTCTGTTCGCTTGAATAAATATCGGAATTAACCGGATTTGATACAAAGAACAAACGTCTCATTTCAAGACGCTCGAATCTTCATCGAACGATCCCTGGTTTATCATAATTCTTTCATTTTCAAACAAACGTTTACCCTTCTCGTGCATGTATATGCTGTTCTGTTGACACGCGTAAATATCTAAATGACTGAGCAATCATTTGGAAAACAAAAATCAACAATATTTCAATTCCTCCCTACTCTCTAGTGAATAATCAATCATCAGCAAAGAATACGTACATTACCTTGACATCAAAGTGTTGTTGTTGCTCGTGATTATCTGTTTTCATAGCTCGACTCATATGATTTATTTTTTTGTTGAAAAAGAAAATGACAAGGGTGAAACAGACAAGAACAACAATAATATGAAATAATGCAAAAAAAAAATGGAAAGGACAAGTCATGTAATTGCTATTTGTCGACAAGAACGTGTTAGTTCTTCTCGCTTCTTTCTTCTTTTCTAGAAGGGAAAATAAAATAGATATTTTTTTACATTAGAATATAAAATAACATTTGAAAATATTCTCACATAATGGATCGGAAATGAAAACCATAACAGGGTAAATCGAACTGATCAGTTGATTTGGTAATGGTATTCTACCTTGACATAAATACATTCCACTTTCGTTCTTTCCGATTCGGTCGATCAGCAACCCATCGGTGGTTTCCGAAAGTTCAAAACGGTGATTATCTGAAAATTAACTTGAAAGTTTTTCGTCAGAGTTTTTTTTTCGATTGATTACCAGTGACGCGAATAAGTTGAGCAATAGGAACCGATGGTGAAGTTATTTTCATTTGGAAGTCAAAGTATTCCGGTCGACAAGCAATGAACAGCGTGGTGTTCGGTCGCACGTGATATTCGGGTAATGTTGATGATTGAAGTGAAATTCCATGTGTTTCGGCAATCACTAGACAAAAATGTTGACTAGATTTTATTTTCTGTTTTCATTCCAACTGACTTTGTGCTGTCAAAGTAATCGATGTTGTTGCTACTGTTACTTCCGTTCGGTTCATCGGAGTTGATAAAGAACGTGAACGGCAAACATACGTGCCGATCGTAACCGGCGCTAACCGGAGATAGAGTGCATGAGTATCACTTAATGTATATGTTGTTATTCTATTAAAATAACAAAATAGATTCAGATTTGAATATGTTTATTTTCTTTTCCAGGGTATTTTACGGTTGATCGAATGATGCATTCGCTTGGATAGTCGTTCCGTTTTCAAAACTCCATTCAGGTTCGATGTGTTCATCGTGTGATTGGCAAAGAAGTGTGTACGTTCGACCCATTTCGACATTGAGATGAGACAGATTCGGTAGGATGTGGAGAATTTGATTTGGATCTATAAAGCAGAGAAAGATTTGTGCTTAAATACGAAAGTATCATTGAATTGTAAGAAAATTTTCTTTTCAAAGGTTTCTTTAGACTATACAACAAGAAACTTTCAGATGAAAATAACTGATATTTTCGTCAACAGCTGAGCGAACAACTACGAAATATTGTTGAAGGAAAACATTTCCATTTCGAGCAATGAAGTTAATAATCATTTAGTCGATTATAGTTGTTTTGTATAGTATAATCAGAAAATGTAATCGTTTGAGATCTTAGTCAAGTAAACACGAAGACATTTTGTCTACCGAAGGAGCACAAGAAACTTTTAGCAAGTTTTCTACATGGTTAGTTTTGTTCTGTTGAAAGGAACAGTTCGAGTGCTGTCAAATTGATGCTTTCAAATGATATACTTCACATAATTCGATACGATTTCTTTTTTTTGAAGAATACCAACGTTTCCGGACATCAAGTCCGCTAATTGTGCTTCGATAGACACTTTTCAATCCAGAGCGTGAAGCGATGAAAGGACAAAGTTCTCTTTCTCACAAAAAAGAATTCTGTAACATACTTGAGGAAGGAACACATTGTGAATACTCGTCATTCCAGATGTCATCGTTTGAACATGTTTGATTTGATATATATCCATCGATATTGCAATATGAAATCGAGTTTCTTGTCACCAGATGTTCGTGAAAACCTGTGCATTTTTTATTTTCAAGGTCGGACGGAGATGTCTCGTCGGTGAATGATGATGACGAATCTTTGAGAAAATAGAACAGGTTGAATTTGGAATGAAAGGTTAAAGTTAGAGGTGGTTTACTTTGCAATTGAACGTAGATGGGATAAAGCTTGCTGAGGAAATTATTTCGTAATGTGATAAAAGCTCGGCAGTAATAAACACCTTGATCGTAGTAGCTAAAGTTTCGTATAACTAAACTGTCAGTACCTAACGTATACTTTTCGGCTATGCGAGAAACGAAAATGCAAATTAAAAAAGATCCGATGGATAGTTTACTGTTATTCTGTATTTGTCGTCGTTCGAAAAACCAGAGGATTTTTGGAAGATATGGTGAATCCATTGCCTATGAGCGTATGGAGAAAAGATATAGTACGCGGTTTTGTATAGTTTTGTTTTATCTACCTTTTCGCTGTAATATTGTGCAAAACAATTCAGTCGTACATGATCTCCCTGGGCAACTATTTGATTGGTAGTTGTACTCATAAAACGAATCTGTTTTGTCATATCGGGTTTACGTTCTAAAGAGAAAATGTCTTCATTTGATCTGTCCATCGAATCATTTCGTTTACTTGTCAGTTGCAGAATGATCGTTGAAATAGTCTCATTAGCTTGACAAAGATACGGTCCTACGAGGGAAGCATCCATTCCACGAATAGCTAAGATCGATTTTCGATTGTATTCAGTTGTTTGTAATGAAATGCTAAAAAGAGATCTATTCATTGATTTCTCGACCAAAGTCATGCTTACCTAGATGTATCCGATGTTAGTCGTTGAGCAATGATCCATTGTGGCTTAGTACCAATGCATTCAGCATAGAAATCAGCTCCTTCCTCGATTGATAGATAACCGCCATGGGGCGAAATAGTCGCAGCTGAGATTGTTGTGATCCCGAACCATAGAAGAATTAAACCTTTTGAGAAAAACTAGTAATCATGAGTGAAACAGCAAGAGTTCTTTTGTTTACCTTGAAAATGTTTCATGGTAGGTCTGACCGATGTGAATGACCCCGTCCTTCTAATGATATTTGATTTCTCTCTATCTATTATTCAAATAAATGTTTATTTGAACATGTCTCTTCATTCTCTCTCTCTTCCTTCCTATCCTCCCTTCTCAATCAACAATTTCGAAATATGTACACATCAGCTTGCGGTCACACTTCAAAGAACAAAAGTATCTTCATATCTTTGCTTCTTATCAGCAATGACGAGAAAAGATACTTTTAAGATTAGACAACAATCGAACATATGTTGAGTCTTGAAGATTCGGATTTGATCTGTTTCATATGAAGTACTCATTTTATTGAATATAATCTATCTTTTCATCACTGGAAATAAGAGTGATCTATCGAGCATCACAGTCAATCAAACTTTTCGTTTGCTTTTTATACAAATTCGATATTCACACTCAGTACCTACGGAAGATTTCAGAAAAGACATCGATTAGAAAAGTTTAAAACGAATGATATCAGTTGATTTTAATTCGGTTCTCTTATGACATTCGTCACAGAACTAAACCGTTATTTTCAATGACATCTGACTAGTTGATGATGATATTGATGTATCATGTATTGAAAATCCTTAAGAAAGAAAATAAAAGAAAAGTCTCTTATCGTTGTTGTTGTTGATGTTACATGTGATGTTTCGTTTTTATTTATTTAGTTTTCTTTTAAAAACAAAGCATAAACAAAGATCTCGATTGTTTTTATTTGTGTGCTTTGCGTTGAGCAAGAATAGCGGCTTGAAGTTCATCACGTTTCTTCTTGGCACGTTGATGGCTTCCTAACTAAAAAATAGAAATCATCCAAGAGAACTTTTACTAACAAATTCATCGTTTTCGAATACATACACGTGCTTTGACGTATTTGAATGCACGTTTATCCCGACCGACCTTCATCAATTCCATTGCTCGTCGTTCATATGGCATAAAACCAACAAGTTCACGAACAAGATCGCGAACGAATTTAACTCGTTTGCTTTTTTTCTAGAAGAAAATGAGAATTCTAAGTGTAAATAGAAGTCGTTCCATTAAACATCCATACTTGTGTACGACGTGTTGGTCGGATATGTTTGCTGACGAATTTTTCTACTTTACGACCCTTGTGGAGACCCGCAGCGATTTCATATTTAGGAACAAACGGTTCCTTAGCGGTTTTTGGTGCTTCACTTGACATGCCGTTATCTAAAATATACGGAATTTTCAATTTCAACGATTGATTTCTGCTATTAAAGAAAAAAAAACTTGATTTGTCTATTCGACTGAATAACGGAGATCAGTTTTTCTTCTATCCATGAAATACTCTATGGAACACGATTGTTTGTGTTTTAGTTTTTCACGGAAATGATAATTTTCCTTATTCCCAAAATCTAATTCCAAACAAATGAATTACATTTTCCACGAAAATTTTTCCTTTTAAAAATCTTTTAAATACGAAGGCTTTGTACGCGTTGTTTATTATTGGTTGAAATGATAGTCGTCAAGACAACCGATGAATCATTCTTGAGATATGTCTGATCATAACGCTGCAACGTTGAAGCCTCATGTTCCAACGGTAAACGAAATTGCTCACAAATCTGATTGATTGATTGTACTTGGCTATCAATTTCTTTCATCTAAGACTTCATTTTTGATAGTATGGACCATGTTCAATTCGAGATTTAAAACCTGGCGAAGTCAAACTATGGTGCACCTGTGGACTGAGTCAAAAGCAGCCATGGTGTGATGGTAGTTCATCTACAGATTGCATTTCAACTACGAATTTGTCACCAATGCTTCATTCTTTCTAGGTTCACACAAAGACACTTCGTTTCGTCCATTGAAATGGACTGTGCCCGAACATGCACAAACCGTGTATTTGATATGCGCATGCAAATATACGAAAAGTCCGCCAATATGCGATGCAACTCATATTGGCCTAACATGTCCCATTCGTGAACAAATTGAAGGTTGTCCGTTGAAACAAGAACATAGCGATCTCGGAGACCGAAAGCTTTGTGAACAATGTGGTTTTGTACCAGATTGGTGAATGGAACTTTGCGCTCGCATTTTTTCCTCATTGCTTTTTGTTCTTTTTCGGTAAACAGTAACAATATGATTTCGCTCATTGTATTCGTCTTTTTTTGCTCTCTCACTTTGACAATACACACACACACGCACACATACATATGTAGAAAAGAAAGCATAAAGACGCTGTATGGTAAGAAAGAGAAGAGAGAGAAAAACAATGCATAAAAGATGCATATACACATGTTGTGTTATAGGTACTTTGAAAAAAAAAGAAGAAAAATATGGTAAGAAAGATCAACAAAGGGACAAAACACATTTTGTTAGTGTATGTGCATTTATATTGGAAAGAACATTAGTTTTGTTGCATGTTAATTTCGAGTCTAGGTATATAAAAAATGGAGAAGAAAAAAAAACGGAATGGTATATATCACAATAACATTCTAATTGGTTCTAATTTCTTAGCTTCAGCTCTGTTCGAATTTGAGTATCACATAAGTACGCACAAAGAAGAAACGAAAATACGAGTAGAAATAAAATAAAATATCACACTGTTGCTAGATACAAAAGAAGAAACCAACGAGAAAGAGATTCGGGAATAGCAAAAAGAAACAAAAAAAGAAAACGAAGAACAAAGTGGACGGATGTTTGAATTAGTGATAAGAAACTTCTATATGTATACATATATACTTGCATGAATATAAATAACCTATTCGTTTATATCACTCATATCATCGAGACTATTATTGTCATCGTGATCGTCTTGATCGGATAAATTATGATTTCCATTACTTGATAGTGGTGTGTCAGATTGAAGTTTTTGTAAAGATAATTCTGTGCGACGTTTTTCGATCGCAATACGTTCATTTTCGCATTCATTCGTTGCTAATTGAATATCAAGATTCTTCTTTTCGAGTAATAGACGTTCTTTGTCGTAAATCAATCGTTGACTCGTCAATTCTAATGTACGCTTTCGTTTCATCAACGATTCATACCGAAGCGAATGTTGCTGTTGTCGTGGCGATTGTGCATATGTTTTTGATAGGTTATTTGCTACTTGCTGATTCAATGATGATTTCAATAGTTTGCGACGTTTGTCCAATGTGCGTTTCGATATTTGACCATTGCTTGATATTACTGCAGCGGATGAATTGATATGCTGAGAAGAAAGATGCGATGCTGATTGATAGTTTGCTAGTGGACTTCGTGAACTGTCATCGTTACCAATCAGGCTAGCACTTTCATCACCTGGAGAATCCAGTTGGCCGCTGACACCATTTGCAAGATCTGATGACGGAGAATCAACTTTATCTGAAGACTGAAAATAAAAGATACACGAGCGAGTCTTTACATGCATGAATGCATCCGATTAGTTCTGACAAGTTATTACTGTCGAAACAGAATGAGTTGTCTACATGAATGACTAACCTGTTCATTAAATGAGGCATCGTTAGGATGATTATTGTTATGCAGATTTGATTGTTGTTGCTGCTGGTGTAATAATTGTTGATGTTGTAAAGCGGCAGCAACTGCAGCATGAGGAAAATGAGATGTAGATGTTGCTGATGGACGACAAATATTCAAAATTCGATTATAGACGGTCAGTTGTTTGTTGGATATGGATGTTGTTGCACCTGCTGCTTGTGCTGCACGATAGGCAGCTGATTCACGTTTGGCTTCACTTTGTAGTTTTTTCCATTTGCGACGAACATCCTCAACCGTTCGTTCGACTTGAGGATATGATGTGTTGAGATTATCGGTTATTTGTTTCCATATTGCTTGTTTTTGTGCAATAACACTTTTCGATGCTTCACGGGAGTGCAATAATTCTTTGTAAGTATCATACTGATCGATTATATACAGAACTTCGTGATCAGTAAAGTTGGGTTTGCGCCGACGACCAACATGAAACGCATCGATTGAAGAATAATCTGTTGCTTGATCGTTCATAACGATTGAAATTATTAAGAAAACAATAACGAAAAAAAATAAGAAACAGAAAGTAAAAAGAGAGAAAGAAAGTGATTCAATCTAAAATGGAAAAAGAAAAAACAACACATGACGAAGAAAGTTTTAGTATAAGATTCTAAACTAAATAAGACACATCGTTGCAAAGGGGGCAGGTAGACACGATGTGTGTTGTTGCCAAGCACCGATGTTCTTTACTTTATGTTCTTTCTGTCTTCACATTGTGCAAAGTGACTGAAAGCGAGAGTATGTGTGAGAGTGAGAACTATACTTTTGGAGTGTCCCACCAACATCATGTAGTCATAGTTTTATTCATATTATTATTTCTCTTCTTCCTTTCTTCTTTTTCTTCTTCTTCTTCTTCTACAACGTCCCTGTTTTATGCTTGCTTCTCCCTAATCCAGATATATATAACTATATACGCAAATGCGTTTTCGTCTTCCTTCGTTTACGCCGTCGTCGACATCGTCATCGTCTTTTTTCAAAAAAAAACTCAGAGAGAGTAAGAGAAAAATCTGTAATAGGTGGTGTCTAGTACCACCTTCACTCTTACCTTCCGTACAACAATAACAAACGAATAAGAAAGAAAAGATGACGAGAAAGACGATGCCGATGACGGGAAAATGGGTATACGCATACGCGCGCACGATGAGAACAGGAAGCGATCATTCACACGCAACAAACTAGAGCCCTGTTAAGGAGGTCGCTCCGGTGAGCCATGTAGTTTGAGCACCAGCGACACGTCTTTCTTCTTTCATACGTTCTCTCTCTCGCTTCCATCTTGAGCTACTTTTGAAGAACAATAAACATATGCATCTAAAATTTCTCTACACTGTATTAAAAGCAAGCGATGTGACAACAAACCCGCAAATCTTTGTATTTATTTTAATCAGTCAGTTTTTGTTCTATACACTCAGAACATATATGTAGTATATTTTTTCACTCCTGCACTAAACCTTTCCTGCTCTTTTCTTTCTTACTATAGTTGCTGCCGATTATATTCAACTAAACCAAAAGAGATTGCTTTAGAAAAAACTTAGAGTGTCTATATCTTCTTGCTTTCTTTCTCCCTTTCTCTCTCTCCCAGTCTACTTTTGAATGTATGTTACGATCACTTTGTTCTTTCTTCGATTTTACTCACTAACAGTTCTGCTTATGTGCATATATTGCATACTTGCACTTGTCTACATTCGAATAGTGATTCCTTGAAAAGCAACGACTATCGCTTGGCATTTCTATGTCTGATACTTTTATAATCATTTACTCGTCGATTCGAGCAGTCGAGTGTGACATTATGCGCCTCATTTCTAGTACTCATAACTGGTATTACCGTAGTAATCGACATGCCTAACAAACTGATGGGACACATACCATACACATATATACAATCATACGTATATATATGCGTATATATGTCTGTACTAACTTCTGTTTTCTTTCTTTCTTTTTCGTTGAATCCTAATCAAAGTCATTATCATTTTCATCATCACAGTCGTTATGTTTTTTGCCTTTCTGCCTTCTCTCTCTCTCTTTCTAAAAATGAAGATAGTGTGTTCGACGTTGGCCTACCTTATTCTTGAGGCAAACTGGCTAGTTTATCGCAATTGACTCAGGTCGACCTACCGTCATCGAAGACACCATATGGAGAGGAGAACGAAGTACACCAAATAGAATGCGCAAAGCGTTCTTCCAATTTATTTCTCTAATTCATTGAAAAAATATCAAGATGCAGAAAAATAAATGAGTAGTTCTGGTCGTTAGAGCGACACGTTAAGGTGTTATTTGCGATGTATGCCTGACTGTTCTAATGTGATATTTTCAAAACAAGGTATATCTAACATGCGTCTATTTGGTAATAGTCGAAAAAACAAACCTGACCTATTGTCAGTGATGTGATTTGTCAAAATTAATATGTTCATCATTGTTAACCTGTAGCCTACTACGCACCATGATTCATTTCCAAGATTTTCAATATTTGTCAAGGCAAAAAGAATTGTCAGGTGTGGTTATGATATTTCCATAAAGAGTACAGTTTTTAAAGTTAAGTGCACATGTAGTTTGCTATGCAATTAGGTACAATTACGATGCAGGTGTTCTTTTTACGAAACAAACTTTTGATTTCGTCTTCCACCAACGCTGTTTTCCCAATTAGTCTGTTTGTTCTTTATGATAGTCCATCAGACGTGTTGTTAAGTTCGTTGTCGATTGCAGATTTCGTAGGTGATGCTGTATTAATTGATAATTATCAATATTTTTATGTTCATTCAAGTATCGAGCAATATCATGCCATTGATGCAATCTGATACATAACAAATAGAAATTGTTTTCTTTCTTTCGCTTGATTTCTACTCACTGTCCTGCGTCAATTTGACTCAAACGATGATATTCAAGATGAGCTTTCCTTTGACGTTGTTTGTAATAAGTATAAATACGAAGAGATAATATGAATGAAAATATAAAGATAAAAAGTGTAATTAGAAAAGCAAAACCACGGTATGTGATTTGCAATTGACGAAGTGGTTCAATTTCAAGTAGAAAAAATGTTTCCATATCGCAATAACTAAAATTAAATTTCTATTCCATTACATTTTCTTACTTACAAAATCCAGACCTATACGGAGTATTGTAAGCAATAATATGGAAAAGAAATTTCGTAGGATTTTGTATTATTTGTCGTAAAGTTTGATTCACATAGAGTGAATTCGATCCGTTGAAAAATAGACAAGATTCATTGGAGATTGAAAGATTTTTTAGTAATACTCGGTACCAACTATGTCGTTCGTATGGAATCTACGAAGAAGTTAACTAATTCTTATTCATTTACGAAAAATATTGAGTTTTCTTACTCGAAGAAGAGACGCTTTTGTCGTTGTGTTCAATACCTGTTGCATCCATAAATGATAAACAGACTGATTCAGAGGGATACAAGCATCAGTTCGATTGATTAAATAATATGTATAATCTTTATGTTCTTTATCGATAGGTATTGCATAGATAATGAAAGATGAAAATTCATGATGATTCATCGATCGACATGTGTTTGTAAAACAACTCGAAGAAATCAGATTATCGAGAAAAAAGAAACAAGTCTTCGACATACTATAGATAGTTTAGTAGAACTGAATCATTTTGCCTGATCTTGATGTAGATTGGAGAAAACTTATGGATGATGTTTTCTGGAAGATTTTCTCGAATCCTAGGGGAATAATATGTGACATTTCATACTGATTTATAAGTAAAGGATACCATTCAGTATCGATTATTGGATTCGATTCATCCCATGGTTTATATTCGTTATCCCTATTGGTAGAACAATAAGTCACTTCGAATCAGAAAGTAGACGAAAAGCATTCTTTACGATGTTATTCGTAATGCGCTGTCTATCGAACATGATGCTTCGACCTGAAATGACTAAAACAAATTGAATAAACACCAAATGAATTGATAAAAAGAGTTAATGCATTTTACAAACGATGGCATTTGAGTACATGAATAACCATGTTGAACAAGACCCAAACGAAATGACATTAAACTCAAGCCATAGAGATCACTAGAAAGATTGGCATAAAAAACCATTCAGAACGAATTCTACTACCACAATGCTCAATATGGGCAGTACCTCGTTTGATTTGTTGTGGAAATGATCATTCTCTACTGTATTTCATGCTGTACTCGTCTTTTCAAACAGTTTTACTTACTCCTTTCACTTGGATGATTCCATTTTCAAGATGACCAATGGTGTAATCAATCGAATAATGAAAAAAGTCGGATTCGATACTCACAATCATTATCGGAATGATTGTATACGCCTCGAGTATGAACTGGAATTCTTCATGGCTGTTCTTCTCCAGAATGTGTATGCGATCGATGTGAAATAAAGGTTCGAAACGTCGATATGAACATGATGATTGAACGAATGATGAACACGCGACGAGTTCTGGAGCAATGTGTGTTAAACATCGACTAATATTCAAACTCATCGTCGGAATGCATTCAATTTCTGATGGAAGCTTCGTCATCGATGGAAAAAACGATTCCTTTCCATATAACCAATGATCTCAAACATATCAACGATGAAATACCATCTATTCAATATTAGAGCCTACTGTCATCGATTCGCACGTAAAATTCGGCATTTAGAATCATCAGATAATCAAAAGTTGTTTGGTTTAAACAAAAGATTTGTTTCGTTATTAAAGATATGTTGTCATAATCGATCTCGAGGTTCTTATAATAGATTTTCAAGTCATTTTCAGTTATGTGATCTAAATAATCGACTTGACAACCATTCAATGTCACTTCTGATAAGGTAAGTCCATTGTTGGGTGTGTAATAGATTGTTTTCGTATCCCAAAGAAAGTATGCATTGGGAAAAGATGTTGGCGTAACGAATAGAATATCATCGGTGAAGTTTACAATCGTAGAGTTTTGAAAAGATGAATGGTAGTCGAAGATCGGTTGATAATAAATCATTGCCTAAGCAAAGTTTTGATGAGAACAAAACAGATTTCGAAATATTGCAATTGATGCTTTACTTTTTTCGTTTCGTATTTGACAACACACATGATCATCGGAATAGCATGAAAAAGTCCAAGATAGAGTATACTGCATTGATTTGATTGACAAATCTACAAGACATGAGATCAAAATTTTGGTAACTCTCGCTCTCTGTGAATATCTACCGATTGAGATTGAAAGATATTTGGAACATTGTATATGACAGACATTGATGGAAAATGAAAAATATTCACGTTTCCTTTCGTATCGGCTAGTATAGCTAGTTCATTGAAGTCTTGACTGGTAAGATGATCAGTGCTGTTTCGAAGGCATGCACAACAAGGTGTAGTGAAGATATGATTGATTTTATCGAACGAAATGGGCACATCTATTTCAATAGATGTTTTAAAGGTGTATCCACTCGATTCAGTCTAAACATCGCTTACTTGGATAACGTAAGACTTGATAAATTAGATCTGTATTTTTTATCGCACTGATGATATTTTGTGTTCGATACAATATACCATCGATCAATAGAATCAAGTCGTTCTTTAGATATACAATCGAGCTTACAGTTGGAATCTACAATGAATTATTTCCAGAAATTTGTTTCTCTTTGTTTACGTGAGTACTTGTTGATCGATGATGTGACGTGCGACGCATAAGCGTTTCCTTTGAGATTGGCCTGGATAAAACACATAGACAGTATGATTTTGAACGAGAACAGATTTAGCTGTATCACATGGATTCGTGATAATCAACGTTTTTTGCATAATGTAATGAAAAGGTACATATTCTTCTGTGATATTATATGGAGAATGCACTAATAACACATTATTACAACGATTATTCGAGGATAAAAGCAAACTAAATTGACTTTGAACCATGCAAAGCATACTAATCATTAAATTCATTATTGTCGTGTAATCTACTACTTCAACGCATCAATTATGTCAGCGCCAGATTTTGAAGTCTTTTGAAAAAGCTATTCAGTCTGTATAATAACATCGATAAAATCGTCATCAGAATGCTTTTAATCTTACAGATGCATTCAAAAAAGAAAGTACTGAGTATTTTGAAGCGCTTAGAGCATCTCTGTGACATCAAATAGATTTTCGTATTTTTAACATTTACATAACACGGACGTCTCGCATTAAATATAGTCTACAGATCAATCAAATTCGTTCATAAATGACAATGACAATATTGGATAATTATGAAAAGTTTCTTCTATTATTATTCAGCAAACTCATCATATAGACGAAGCAGGCATCTGTCATTAAAATTCCAATGTTAACATTAGTTCTTTTCCTTCCGTTTTTTCTATACGATGAATACTGCCATCTCGATGCTAGACAGAAACATTTTTCTCTCATTTATTTGTTTCAGTAATGACGACCAGCAATGAACATGGCTACAGGATATGAACTAGGTAACAAACTGTGAAAATCATCTGACATAATTATAATTATATTGCATGTCTATCGCATTTGCCCTTTGCTGATTATAAACTGTAAGTTGATTGACTTATTCGTCAATCTAACTAGCACGTGCATTTAGCAAGTTTTTCTACTCAAGTAAATGCTCATTCATTGCCAAACAATTCTATGTGACGTTCTTTCTCACTTGTTGCTTGTCGTCTTTATAAACACTTCTGTACTGCAAGCACAAGCATTATCAAGAAATGATCGTGCACATAATCACATAGCTCGCCTTAGACAAGCGGAGGAAAGTAGGTAATCTTCGAAAACTAAGATTCAATCGTTTCACTTGGAAATTTTCGAATAGTCTTTATGACTTCAGTGCCTATTGATGGTATGAAACGTTCGCATGTTTGCGGTGATGGCTATCGTATTGAAGGTGCTCTTCTCAAATCTTATCCGTATTCTCGCGGTCAAACCTATTCACCTTACGAAGATTGCTATATGACATTTCAGGTTTGAACTTTCATTTGATATAGTTGGATATGAGAATTGGAATATTCTAGGCTCGACGATCGAATAATCTTATTCGTATTCGAATTCTTACTATGGATATTAACGATATTCATCGTGGAATCAATTGTTTGGATTCACTTCGGTTCTATAAATCACCTTACATACTTGAAAAAGACAAACTCGTAAGAAAAACGATACTGTCAATATGCGACTAATTTTGTTTCTCTTTTTTCAGAACTCAGTCGAGTGTGGTCAGTTGAATGAATCGCAAAATTTTAGCTTTATTTCACCTACCGGTGTTGTTACTGTACACTTTAGGCTAGTAGAAAGAAAACGTTCAAGAAAATGTCTTCGATTGCTATTTGTTTATTTCAGTACGGATGGTGGAAACGTGAATGGTCTCGGTTTCAAAGTCGTTCTAACCTCCTTTCACTATCGTATGTTTCAAGAGTAATATCAAACCCTTATGAGTTGTTTTATATCATTAGCCAGTCATTTGCATCCATGCGACTCAACTGATGATGAATTTCTTTGTGGCAATGGTGAATGTATTAGTAGCTCGCTTCTTTGCGATGGTAATTTCTTTTACTTTGCTCGTTTTTCCGATTAAGATCGAATGAATTAGGTGTTCCACATTGTCTGGATGGATCGGATGAAGGTTACAATCATTCGTGCTCTGTTCGTTCAACTGATTCTGTCAATCATATGACACCAGACAAATATCCGCCATTACCAAAATATCAGCAATGGCGTGGAATCTTAATAATCGCGTTTTTCCTCATAATCTTATTTGTATTCATTCTGTTTACGATCTATTTTCTTTGTCGTCGTTGTTGTTGTCCAAATGAAATTTCTATCCAACACACAGCGAATATTCGTTCAGGTACTTCGGCAATTCTTTTGTTCGACATGACTTAGTTTGCATATACTTTAGAAGTTAATCATCGTAAACATGGTGCCCGAACTCGAGTGATCACACATAATAATCGCAACTACAAACATTTCCACGACAATCGTAATCTTGTTTAATAATTACAGCGTGATATTTGTATCAATGTATTACAAACAGAAAAAGAATTTGTTTTATTTGAAATAAATTACAATAAGAAAGAAGAATAATCACGGAATCATTGTTAATAAGAAGAAAAATCAATCATCTTTTATTGCTAGAAAAGAAAAGGTTTTATAGCTGTTCTTCCGATTGAATTTATCGCAAATCTTACTTTGTCAAAAAGTCGGTGACCAAGAAATTCAGCAATCACACCGAATTTATCTTGACGAGTCTCGAGTTCTTGATGAAATGTCTCGCAAACGTCTTTGTCTGCTCGCTGACTGTTGATTAGGCCAAGCCACTTACTAAACATTACATCCAATTGTTTCTTTCTCATTCTGTTCGCTCTCATTTCCTATTTGACTACTTACCGATTATCACCGGAACATAACGGACATTCATAAGTTATTTCGGCTGAATTAGCTGATTCCACGGCATAAGCACAACTAAACAAAATTGCTCCGAGTTCTATCGGAGAAAAGAAGCTCACTTACTGTTCGTGAAAAGAATGTTCACAGAAGAAATGAACACACGGAATGTCCAAATCCATTTTGCAGGAGCTGCATTTTGGATCTTGAAAAGTAATCGGACTAGAATTATCCAAGGAAATATAAGAGAAGATATTTTTCATAGGACGACCTACTCGGTTTCTAATTGTTTTACTTTTTGTACATAGTATTCACTTTCTTGACGGAAACGTCGAATTTCTGTTTGATCTTTTTCAATTTGTTCTTGTTCTGAGCGAAGTTTGCGAATCAAATAATCCTTCAAAAGCAAAATACACCCTAAATTCAGACAAACAGAACGCTATAAGTTACCTTAAGCAAATCTAACGTCGTTGATTCGTTGTTACTTAATGTTTGAATAACCAACAATGGTGATAGAAGATCGTTTTCGTCAATATCTATAGAGAATCAAGAGAAAACATGATCGCATGTATTGTTTCCTTAACGAACATTTTAAAATTTGCTGAATCTCTTTTCGACATCCATCACTGCCTTTCAATTTCGAGAAGTAACTCAAAGCTTGGATCCATAATTGAGGATCTTCATCACCATATTTGCGACATGTAGCAACAATCTCATCGTCATCTTTATTTTCCATTTGATATTGCAAAATCTGTTGGTATCTAATAAAAAAATCAAACAACGATTGTTTCTGAACCTGTCAGCTGTGTGATTTCTCTTACAATTTAGCTTTATCATAGAGACAAATCACTCCGGCTTTGAAATTATACTTTTGACAAACAACCATCGCACGTGTTACGTCAATATCAATCTAAATACAAACAAATAGGCTCTCTCATCGTCCATCAATAGAAGTCCAACTTTGGAATTTTTCAATAAAGTTAAAATCTGTTCACTCAATCGATCCCGCTCTTTGGCATCTTTAGTCGTGCTATGTTTTTGTAAGAGTAATTCTAACATTGTGTCATATACACTTGATCCAAGATGTTCATTGGGATATTGCTAGAACAAAGTATCATTTTCCGTTAACGTTTATAAAATCAACAGCCATACTTTGACAGCATATTCCAAGTAATCAAGTAATTCATCAGGGTTATTCATAAAGAGATTGATTAACGATTCGGGTAGTTGTTCTTGTTCGATTTGTTGTGGCGTAGGATTCAATCGTTTCAATAATTCCGTTGTTAATTTTGGTTGTTCACGAATTAACGTCTTACCATAGTTTCGAAATGCTTGTAGTGCATCGTCGAATTTCAATGTTTGAATATATTTCAATGCTTTATCATAATCTTTCTTATTTTCGCATTGAATTTTAATGTACTTATCGTGCCGACGATATTTTGCCGAAAGTGCCAACGCTTCATCCAAATAATCTTAATAGAAAGCAAACGAAAAGCAAAATTCGAGGAGATTCAAGTAAAAAATACGAACTAGCTTGGCGACAAACGTCTATAGCGATGTCGACGTCAAATGTTAAATCTACATCAGCTGTCGACGGTGTCGTTTCATTTAAGCCAATAAACTGAGCGAGACGATTGATCCGATCAGGATGTTTCGTGTAACAATTCAGCAGTAGAGTGGTATGATCAACATTAGCTAGTTTTTCACGATGTAATTCTTCTAAATATCGAGTTAAATGATCGATATGTTGAGAATCCAAAAACTAAAGAAAAATAACTGAAGTCAACATCAAACAAAAACTAAGAATTTACCTTTTTGATGACGTAAGACGGTTCAAGAAATCCAATAGTTTTACAATATTGATCGGTGGCTGTTTCATACTCGTTCTTCCTATCACACAAACAAAAACGATGCTGACATGTATCTCAAGCTCGTTTACCCATATAGATAATCACCGAATTGTTTGAAAATCTCTGCCATACCTTCCTTACTAGTTCGATTCTTTTTAGCTAACCTAAAATGCAGCAAAGAAAGTGCTGATTATCATTAATTTCGAACAAAATCGAGTCACTAACTGAAGTGCTAATTGGTAACAATTCTTTCTAAAGAGTAAACGTAATCTTGAATGTAGATCTTTTTCGATTAATCGATGCAATTCGCCATCACCAGTTAATATATGAATAAAACCCCATTCGTTCAATACACATTGAATACTTGACATGCCGACTGAGTACGCAGTCAATTGCGGATTTGTATCATAAACAGCCAAAGTTTGTAATTCGGTTGTTGTTTGACTAAAATTTTTCGAAAAACAGTAAGTTCGAAGAAGAATGAAAATCGAATTCTACTTTGCTACTAATTGTGAAAGAATATTCGATTGTAGCTTTGTTTTACTGGTCGATGATGATTTCGGATTTTCCTTTGTGACAGTTATTAGATAATTGAACCACCAATGTACTGTAGATTTTTCACCTTCAATTGCTAGGCCAAGACGTTTATCCTCGCCAACATATGAGAAAACTCCTGATGAATTTGCAATGACAAATTGCTGTTCACCATCCAATTCGGATTGAGTTAAAATAGCACAGCCTGGAGTACAACCCATTTGTGTCTCGAGATTTGTCACAGTAAACTGTGCTGATGGCTGTTGATGGGATGTTATATGAAATGGACGACGATCACGTAAGGTCGATGTTAGACTAGATGACACAGAAGTGGCAACAGCAACCGCAGCTGATATTCCAACATTAGTATGTGGTGTTTGGACCAAACGACAGGAAATGACAGTTGATTCGGTCGTTGCGTAGAGAGTCAAGCTACCGAATGGTTTTGTTCCTTCGCTAAATGCTAAGTTGGTTATAGGACTTTCAGCTTGGTAGAATGGTGGAGAAAACTTGTAACGTCTAAGAAAATCAATCAATGTTGTTTTTACAAAATATGCTGCAAAAAATGTACTTTTCTTTGATTAAATCACTGGATGCAAAAAAGTGGATTGCTCCGCTTTGACAACCCAGAGCTATGTGACGATCGGTGATAGCTACCGCACATATCTACGAGAGAAAAGAAGCACATATCTACTTTGTTCCATGGAAAAAAACCGTGCCCTTTACTTTCGAATTGGGATGTTCATTCGGCAAGATAGATATCACTTTTGCGGGTTCGGTATTTTCCTTTTCCACAAGAGTCTATACAATGATCATTTCATCGAGTTTCTCTCAAACACATTTCAACTCACTTTATCTGTTTTCCAAAGTTTGATCGTTTGTTTCGTTTCATTAACATCTACCTATAGAAAAAATCTTTTTCAATATTTCTCCATTCGAAATCTGTCTTCTTACACCAATAACGATCAATGTGTCTCCAGCGGAATGTGCTAATAAGTCTAATGACATATCAAATGAATGAATATGATTCGCTTCGTAATCACGATTTAATACGCATAATGATCCATCGTCACAGCCGAATATCAATTGACCGTCACCTGCACCATTCGTACTCGTTGATGCAATCACTTTTGCTCTCTACAAGTAAACCATATGAATCTTCTGAATTCCATGTGTTGTTTTTACTTTTAAATCTTCTAACGGTTTGCCATCCCTTCCTTTGACTATTTCTTTATCAAAAAACGTAAATCGTCGCCACTAAATAACCGCAAATTGATGAATTCTGTACTGTCTTTTTGTATTCTCACCTGTTGAATACCAGAAGCCATAAAAAAGAATAGATCTGAAAGCAGAAAAAAAACTCGTTCATTTCTTTCGTCTTTCACGTTCATACAAATCAAAAAATTTCTCGGTTTTGCAACGAAGTTCGATTGTTTTCTTTCGATTCTCGAGAAAATTTTTCACAAACACCTCGATTTCATAATCATTATGACGAGTATGTAGAAACATATCGATCAGCTCATCATCGGAATGTTCGTACGAGTGAACAATGGATTGAAGTTGAACTAGAACCAATGTTGGCGAAGAAATCTGCTCTCGTTCGCTTGAGCAAGATTTCAAATATGCTTCACGTAATGATTGCAATTGAACGAAACTATTTGATAGTTTCTCACGCGTCGATATCAACTCCAATTCTCTTCGTAAGTTATTCATTGCTAAATGGCGATTCTGTTCGATAAGTTCGTGCCGCTTTTTTTGTAATACTCGAATTGGTAGTAATGTTTCGATAAAGCTAGACAATTCAGCTGAATTAACGTCAAGTTTTTCCAAATACTCAAGCGGCATGCGTTGAACTTGTGACCAAGCTTCATGATATGCTTGATCTAATATCGATAAAGCTTGTGGTGGTTGATAAAACATAATTCGAAGAAACAAGAGCAAAAAAAAGCGCATTAATCGTCTTCATTACAAAGCAGCCGATTGGAATTTCGCAAAAGTACAAGTAATTAACAGCTGATACAGTTAGCAATATCTTGCTGTTCATCTCATTTCAAAGTATGTCTGTGGTTTAATGGTGGTCATATCTACAAACAACAATGTTCAATTTCCCTGCTATTATATATATGCACATAAACAATAAAAAAAAATGGACGTTTCTTGGCGTTCTGCTTTGATTTTCATAAGGAAAAAAGCAACATGAAATGGTTGTGCGTTCTGTGATTCTTTTTTGGTTACAATTAAGTCGAACAAGAAGAGAAAAGGAAACAAAAAATAAGAATTGATAAGTATGTACGAATTTCATGTTGAATTAACAAGAAAGAAAGAAGAAGAAAACGAGAATGTTTTGTGCTATGATTGAAGAAATATGAAAGAAAATTATAAAAGCTCACAACAAGTAACTAGAGAATATATACAACATAGATGATTGCTGCTAAACTCGAACACCTGAGCATGAGATTAGGAAGAAGCGAACCAAGGAGAATTTGACATATTCATGAGAGAAAACTCGAATGTATCACACATCACCGGTTGTCAAAACAAATTCACAAATATATATGTAGAGAGAGAGAGAAAGAGAAATCACACATAATTTTCACGACCTGTAGAAAACTTTTTCGGATTCGTATGTTCGAACATTTTCGCTTTTTCGCGAACGGACCAAGATATATCACTTGGTCGAAGTTCTGGATTTGTCTCAAATGAAAAAGCTTTCACTGGCTGTTGACCTGCCGAAACACGTCTTTCCATTGATTGATAACGTGGAATAGTTGTCGAAGCATTTTCACTTGAATATATTCGATTATGATGCATGGAAACTGGAATTGATGAACGTGATGGACGATCGGTTTGTGGTTCTTGTTCATTTGTTTTATATCGAACTGCATTCTGTCGATGACATGGACGACAACGTCCATTAGCTGATGATAACAAGACATCATCGACTGGTTTCATTTGAATAGCTGTTCCGAGTTTAAATGGACGTAAATCGGAATGATGAACAAAGGTTCGGTCACGTTCATTTTTGATTTGTGCAATGGAATTTGTTTGACTGGGATGTTCATCTCGAGTCGTTATATAAATTTGATTTGTTGTCGCAATTAATGGGCCATTTGACCGCAAACGACTATCAGCGATGATGGGTGGTGGTTGTCTTTGGTAAGATGAATGATTCATAAAAACAGGTGGTTGAAATGATTGAGTAGTTGAAGGTGAATCGAAATTTTTATTGAGTGCAGCTAATGAAAATGACGCTGAGCGTATTGCTGAAGAATTGATCAAACGTTGATTTATTGTACTTAATGGTTCACTTGTTAAATCTAAATCTTGTTGCTCAAGAGGTGTTGTTCTAAAACAAGAAGACAATCGATAGACAATGATCATGATAATCTATGGAAATATTATGCATTTTTGTCTTAATTCAGCAGTCGTTAGAGATTGTTTGTCTGAGCAACCATCCCTTACCTACCGTATCTGCTTTTAGTACTGAAACTATTTACAATCTGCAAACATAAAAAATTTCATAGATTATTCACCTCATTCACTCGCTCTACAACATCCATTCATTTCAATAGTCAATAATTAGAGAAATGAGTTAATACTAATCATAATAAGTTTGAGGATATATTTACCTTGTAGTCATTGATTCGGGTTCATCATCATCATCATCACCATTCGTTTTAGCTTTTGTTTTAACTAATCTTGGTCGTCGTTCATTGATAAAATTTTTACTACTGACTGCTGCTGTCGAAGGTAAAGTTTGTTCATGTTTCTTGACTAATGCCGATACTTTCTTTTTCATCTGATTGTTCGCTTGTAGAGTTCTATTTTGTTCATAGTCATCATCATCTCCATCATCGGATAAATGATGAAATTGTTTCAAAGACGACGCGCGTTTAACATCACTGGTTGCTAAACGTTTGGATTCTTTCGCGAATGGTTGTTGTTGCTGATGTTGTTGCTGTTGATTATGATGTTCATTGCTGCCGAGAGATGAATGTCGTGAGATTGGTTTTGTTCGTTTACTTTTTCCGATTGTCATATTATGAACAGTGGTTGTTGATGAGCGCACACTTGAATCACCATTGAAAACATCGTGATCTGAATCATCCGTCGTATCATTTGTTAGTTTTTCTCTTTCCATAAAGCGTTTCGATGGTTTATATGCGTTCTTTATATTTCGACATCGTGTGATGGATAATGCTGTGCTTGTTGGAAGAATAATACTGGTTAAAACCGTACCATTGCCACATGCTATCGATGGGATCCAATCAGGGGGAGATACGGGTGTTAAACGTCGAAAATGTTCACTCATTTCTGAACTATCATCATTGAATGGCTGATCAGACGTGGCCAAACCTGAATCACGCGAGCGGTTGACAACAGGTAAATGTGGAGAGGATTCGACTTCGTCGAGACTTTCGATTGAAGAAGCAGCTGGCCGTGCTACAAACAGAAATTCAAGTGAACATGATTATTTTCTCAACTGAATCGACATACTTAAATTTGGTATTTGATGAACGATGATGTGCTTGTCGGGAACACATGTGACAACATCTGCACCGAATAACGATGAACAATTTAGAATTAAAAACTCGACAATCGAGGACATGACATCAGCTTCTTGTTTGCCCGATGTGATTGTAGTTGATTCAGTTTTGAATAGACTATTGGACACACACAAACCCAAATTGAATGGATTCATTCCATTAGTATCAGCATTTTGAGAGATACGATATAGAACGCAGATGAAACCTTTTAATAGTAGATGATTTGATTCGGAAAGTGTAGCGATGATGCTAAACAGTGAATGTCAATGAGTTGGTTTCCTTCTCCTTTCGTGTATACTTTTTCTACCTTCTTCTGGCGAATGTAGCTTTTTCTTGTAGAGATGGTAAACGAAGACATTTCTTCCAATGATCATATTGGATTGTATTGAATACAGGATCGGGCAGATTTCGTAAAAAATGCTAAAATATCAATGATCAAACAGAATTACACACAAAACATCATGCGGGAATGGGGGGATTCGACTCTTTCTCTCTTGCGAGCAGTGTTCTTACCTTCTCTAATCCTAACGGAAAGAAAAATATATGGAGATATACCGACGTTTGTTCAATACAATCTCTTTTATGTTCTCAAAAAGAAAACTTACTTTGAATATACCGGCAACTAAGATTGGATGTAAATCATCGGTTTGTAATGGAATTTGTCGTTCAATTTTCTCGATGCATTCCTTTACTGATCGGGTATTTGCAACTTTACGAAAGATTCCAGTTGTTTCTGGCCCTTTGAAATACAGTATTTCAAGTAGTTGCTAGAAAAAAAAGACAAAATAATAAACATTTCTCCTCCTGAAAATGGCATGTCTTTACTTGTATTATAGCCGGTAATTGATTATGGGACTTTTTGACTAACTCATCGAGCGTTTGGCCAAAAAATTGATACGTTGACTTTCTTCGCAATGTTGTTGGTACCGATGCTGGATGGTACTCATCGGTAGTCTGTTGTATAGGCGGTTTTGGATAGTTTTCTTTCGTTTTTCGCTTGTGAAAGAATCGATGTTTTTTACTTTGATGCTCCGTATCACGTTTACGTAATTCGAAATCATGCGAATGCATGGAAATGTTATTCAAACTGGTTGTTGAACTATTATGATGACTTTGTAAAGATAAATGATCATCACCATCGAATGAGGTGTTATTGGACGTTTTCAAGTGTTTCATTTTGATTGCATATGGATACTCATGACCTAAATTGACAGGAATAGAACATAGTTCTTAGGAAAAAAAAGCAGCTGTTGGTGAATTACTATATGAATAACGATTCAAATTGTATCGTGATGTACTATTGCTCATACGAAACATTATCTACTATCTATTTCGTTTGAATTCATCTTCGTTTGTTCTGTTCTACCGAAGATTTTTCTCTATCTCTCTCCTCCTTTCTCTTTTACCTCGAATGTTTAAAATAGTTGGGAGTTCATACATGGCGTATACGCATCGTCAATGTTTGTCTTAACTATGTACATGAATAACATACTTCTTTCTTTTCGTTGAACGACTTCTTCTTTTCTTTCGTTCTTTTTACATTCGACTCAAAACTAAGATGTATGTATATGATCGACTTCTTTCGTGCTTTCATCTGAACCAATCAATTCAAGCCACTTTTCTTATCAAGAAAAGACAGGATACATGAATGAATGTATGTCACCATTCTCTTTACTGTCTAATGAGAAAGATCAAACTCGTTGTGACATTGATTTCCCGTACGTGTTTAATATAGCTACGTCGCCATGATCGATGTACATATAAATATATATATATATATATATAGGAAGATATTCATCGTTTCGTTTTCTCTTGTTTTGACTAATTCTTAAAAAAATGTCAAGAATACATTTTCAATGTAGGCGTCTAACTACTTCTCCTCCTCTTCTTCCTCCTCTGCATTTTTCTTCTTGTCTGATATATACAAACAAGGTCAATAATGCTCTTACAACTTGATAGTATCAAATATTGCTTTTACCTTTTCTTCGGTGCTTATATTTCGAAACATTTTCGAGACTTTTCGAACGGATAGCTGCTGGACGTAAGAAGGAAAAACGATTCGAAGAATATCGATCGAGTTTGATCGTTCGTTCGTTAATCATGCTCGTGTTCTGACAAAGAATACTTCCAAGCAGTGTTAATCTGTACGATGTTGAATATTCAAGTGAATCAAAAACTACTGGTTACACGCATATACATTTGAAGTGTACTCTTATATTTCTCATAAGGGTAAAAAATAAAGAAGCGAGAAGAAAAAATTGGAGAAGGACAGAGGAGAATTATGTATATGCATCTGTAGAGTGAAGCTACGCATATTATAGATTCCTGTCAACGTATTTGGTATCAAAATACGTCGAAAAAAAACTCGCATTGAGTTTCGTTTTTCGAAACACGTGATAGCCGAACTAAACGTACCAATCAGCGGTATTAATTGTGTTTGATTTGATTGTAAAGATGAATTTACTGCATGGTTGAGATTATGATTTGTTGTTGATGTGAGATTTACATCATTCAGAACGTAAAGTATATAGTTATCCACTGAGGAGTCCTATGTTTTTTTTTTGTCAAAGAAATCAATATGTAAAAAGAAACAAACAGATTTTGTTTAACATACTTGAAGATGGATGGTGTCAATACACTTTTTGATCAGATCTCGAACAGTGTCTTGCGGTCGGATACAGAACACCTTACGCTGCAGAAGACAATATCAGATGATTTTCTCCATTTTGTTTAACTCCACTTACGATTACGAATGAGGGTGTACTATTGTTATTATTTTGATCAAGTTCTTGGTTTTGATCGATGACTACGCGTACACGTTCAGTATTCGAACTATTTAATTTCCACCAACTATCCAAATTTCTAAAATAAGCAGACGTCAAAACATTCCGTGGAAATGAAATATTTGTTCAGTGTAATATATGTCTCATGTCAGTTGTTAATCATCACTATTGACATACGATCGGCAAAAGAAATTCGAATAAAATCTTCGACAGAGTTACTCCGAGTGCATATAGATAAGATGATTCTACCTTAAAGTGATATATATAAATCTCCAAATGATGTTATTAAACGATTATGTAAAGAATTTTACGACATATTCGAAGACATCAGATGACAGTTGATATACTTACGATTGAATGCGTTCATGCCAAGTATCTCGTATATCTTTGGTATCGAATTCGACAAGAAAGTTTTCAGCTAACGGCCATCCAATGATTAATGATCGTTGATGATCAAAATAAGTTAACGACGTGATTTCCGAAACAGTACTATCTTGAACATTGGAATGTAACCATACTCGATTCAAATCAATTTGATGTTTAGTTTTGAATAGCGATTGTTTCGTATTAGATTTGCCAATGATTAGTTGATTTCTGTCGGTTAAAATTAATAAACGTCGACATGTTCGATAATCACGAAATAGTGTCACATTTGTCCAAAGTTCGTAACTATCGAATATACCAGCTGATGTTAAGCACCGTGTGATGTCAATGTCTTGCGTTGTAATGTCAATACTCGAACGTTTTGCTCCGAGAAAGTAACGGCTGATCGAACGAGATTTGCGTGAAGATTGCGACCCTCGATTTTGTTTTTTGAATCGATCCTCATGAGGCGTCGAATCATCGATTTGATCGTTCATTAGAAGAATAGAAGATGTTTAATCAAGATGCCAATGGAAGACAAAAACATCTAAATAAAGAAAAATATTTTTCTTGCATTTTGATATCTATGAATAAGAACATTTTTTGTATCATTTGTTTAGAATGGAAGAAAGAAAAAGACATGTACAAGTTAAACTAATTAGATAGAATGGAAACGAATCATGACGCAGTCTTCATGATGTCTATTGTCTCATTATATAAACCAACCATGAATGATAAGATTATTGACAACTGGCGAAGCCTATAGATGGCGATAACAAAGACACACATATAGGTATATACGTTAATTAAGGTCGACTTGGACATGCTGTGAACACAAGCTTCTTACATAGAAACATTCATATTAACGTCGCTCTTAGATTGAATGAGACGATGCCACCAGTGACAGGTATTATACTAATCACTGCTGAAAATAAAATCTGAGAGAGAGAGAGAGAGAGCGGACGATGAGACAACGAGGTGCGTACTTGTGATGATCGATTTAGAAGCGAAAATCGTCATTTTCAAAGTACAAAAAGTAACATGTACTTTTCTTACCTCAACAGACATTTATATTTCGGATTAAGATAAAGATTGTGCATCCTACGTCTAAATAGGTTTCACACGTTTTTAACAAGGTCTCCTCTTACTTGTCGCGTTAAATTCTGTACTAAATCAATCGTTACTCTACCTTGCCTAACGTCGTTCTTATCACATACACGAATGCTGAAATGAATAGGGAGGATGTCATTGAAAAAAAAAAAGAGAGACGAAGTGTTATTTTGATGTGTCTTTTCTTCTGCTATTTACCCTGGAGGATGATTGATTTTATAATTTTCAAAAAAAACATACACGCAAAAGAAGGATGGCAGTTTTCTCCATTCGAGTCATTGTAACAAAACGTTTGAAAGAAAAACATCACAGCCTTAATTCAAGTGTTCTGTTGTACGTCTCGCGCACTCATCCTTCTTACTTATTGAAATTTCTTTTCAATGAATGATAATACAGTAAAGCTGAATTGATGCAGATTGGAAGGTAAGGACGAAAAGATTTGTTATTCTTTACATAAGATACATTTATATAAGTAGATATATACATATGAAATGCAAGTCACTGTTATTTATATCAACATATACTTTAACAAAAAAAAAAGAAAAATACTCAATGAAATGCTAGTCGATATCTTTGGAGTGATCAATGATATATTTTCATAAATGTATCAAACAACCGAAGGCAATGTGTTACTTATGCGTAGAAACTTTCTCTTGTGATGAGTTGAAAGAGTATATATGCAAATGAACGTATCATTTCATCTGAAGAAAAGTTCAAAAACGATAAAATTTAACTTATTTTTAGAAGTATTAGGCACGTACTCATTTTTCATATAACCTTGACCAGTTTATGGCAAGAACATTATGTTTCAGAGCTTTCTCGTGGAGCACGAACAACTATTGAAACTATTGATATGTGTTTGTAATAATCATGTAGGTTTTTTCGGAATGACAAAGAAATTGATTATTCAGGTAAATGATCAGAATCATTTCATGTTTGGTACAGTAGGTGAGTGGTTGATGAATTCTCTTGCTGGTATCCAATAAGTGGTAGATTCGACATCCTACATATTGAAATTCTACGTGAATACATTGCTTATGTTCACGTATCGGAAGCAAATGTACCATCAGATTATGACATTTTGTTCATGGTTTGACGGTAAAGAATATGAAAATACTGAAGTTGAAAGTGAAGGTTGCACATTCGATATTCATTGCTGGCGAGAGAATTGAATTTCAGTTAGAAATAAATAATCATTGAAGATCGATTCTTATTCCGACAGAAAGAGCTGTTCATAGGAGGACTGTAGCAAGATCGAATATCTAGATCATAGTGTCGAGCAGCTGCGAGCTACACGTAGCAACAGATAGAATGTAGTCTGCCACCAAAAGAAGTTCAGGTGAGAGAAACACGAGAACGGATTAATAAAAACGGATGATTTCAATCAAAATGAAAGACAAGTGTCGATTTTTAAACACATCCATTTATTCTTTATTATTAATATACACAATTCTGTATTTGTACGCATTTCCAACTGAATATGAATGATTGAAATGCCGAGCAAAAGAAAAGTCGTGCGAAACAACCATTGCTTGTTACAGATGATATTTTGCAGCCGTGTTCCTCATCTGCATATTCATACACGCTCTCTAAATGCTTTTTTTGCAATGCTCAACACGTACATCTGAACCAGAATAACGATCTGTAAAGTGGAACGTACTCATGAATAACGGGAAATTCAGGAAAATGTGTTCCTACTCAGTGATATAGTATTTACAGCGCCAGGACGAATCAATGAATTACAATCTCTTTATACATAACGACGCGCCCAATTTTCTTTTTGAAATGTATAATACATTGATATGGTTACAAAGAACGAAGGTCGACGAGATCACTGCTACCAGATGAGAAGATCTACCAAACGAACTCTGACATGAACTTTTCGTCTATTTCACGTCATCAGAACTGAAATTAACATGGGTTTCTTGGAATCTCAATAGCCATGTACAATCGTTATCTCACATAGCAGAGAGCCGAGTGGCTCTATCACTCTCAGCGAGTTTATTTACGACGTACTTTTAGCGCAATCCCTGTTTGGTTTTACCTTTAGACAAGGTTGAACTTGCCACGTTTAAAAACGACATCAGAACTATGATGATTCAACTGTATCATCTTCATTTCCTACTCTACTTAGTTGTTGAAACAATCGTTCAACTGACTGATCTTTATTGATTTTAGTTGGATCATGATGCTGTCAAATACGAAGTAAAACAAGTACTGTTTGTTTACACAGTTCCGTATATATTGAGTAGTGAACGGCGAGTGCACAGTGATGCTTTGTACAACACTCGACGATTAAAAATGACATCGGTCACCTCAAATGGATTATTAATCGTGATCTTTGCTCTATTGACAACACTCTTACACATTTGTAACATGTCGTTTCACTTCATTTGTTCTTTAGTACCACAGTGCGTATTTCAATGAAATCAATGACAGATTGTTGGCGTATAGTACTTCCATTTTTGCGATCTCTTCGAATTACCTTCAACTATAGTCCTATGTGATCAATTATATTTCAAAATCAATTTGCTACACCAAACCTTTACCATCATATTCTTAAGTAGTTTCGCCAGACTGCTCTTCCACTTGAACGTTTGACGTTAGATTGGTTCGACTTCTTTTAGAGCATTCTTCTTCACCCAGACCATCCGTTCGATAACTAAATATTCTCTTGGAAACACACGCACAGATACCATGCGCATCTTTCATGAAACGATTACCAAGGAAGCAAGCATTCCCTTGGCTAGAATATCTTTCATTTAGTGGTCGTCGTTTTACACTCACTCGACTATAATCACTCGCCACTCGGATCTTCTTCTTCAAAATTCACCATTTAACATGTGAATCGACGGTGTGGCTGTTTTTAAACTTTGACTTTAACATATCGTGACATACTCATGATAGTTCTCACGCAAAGTATTCGTTTGAGAGATCATCGCTACTCATCAGAGAAAGTTATGATCGATCTCAATTGAGAGATTATCATATGGTGTTGAAAGAAATTTTTTATCATGTAGTAACAATGTAAAGCGAATGCTTCAGATTTTTCTTACCGAAACTGAAGAGAGGAACGTGAATTGTTTCGAACTTCATTATACAATTTTGTCAATATAATCAATTGAATAATCTCTAATAATCATTTTGTTTCTTAGTTACAAATCACAATATATATTCACTGACTCATGACGATACAAACAGCCACAAATGGGTAATGATGGACAATCGAAAGATATAAAAATATTTGGTATGAATAGAGCACCAAATCGAAATCGACAAAATCAACAACAGTATTTTAATAAACATTTCATAGTATAAAAAAATACTTTATATAGAACTAACGATCAGAAGCAAAAATAAGCTCGCGTGTCAAATGTATATAAGTAAAAGGACCCTGATGATATTTCTCATAAGTAATACTTTTCAAATCCGTTCTTTCAATCGCTGGCTCAATTTGTGTTCCTTCATGCCATTCATTAAACGATGTGATTGAGACAATTCGGTCCTTGCCATCTGGCACGTCTTTGAACATTTGTTTGTAATAATTGCCATTATTTCTCGCTCGACTTGTTTCGCCATTCCATGGTCGAATATTAGTATCGATGTAACCTGGTCCAACACTCGGAATAAACGGTATTGACTTACATATATCGACAATCGATTTCCACCGTTGTGAAGTCGAGGCTTCTGTGAATCCATTGGCAGCAAAGTAAGAATAAGCAGCGTCGAAACCAGATGTTGCTAATTGTGCACAATCGCTCGATTTGAGAATCAAACCAACGAAATAAGCTTGTCGATCACTTACACTTATCGACGTCAGTGCTCGATGCCATTCGTTGGAAGGAATTTGATATGAATCATAAACATAAAAAAATCCTTTATCGTTGTAACGATAAAAAGCAGGATGTGAACCATATTGACGAAGAATATAGCGTGACCAATGGATGATATTATCAGCTGTTCGATTTTTATACGGTTCGATATGAAAACAGAGCTAATGAAAAGTATGCATGTATATGAAATGTCTTTCTATTGCAAATCGTCTACTTTTAATTTATATTTCTCGGCGCCGTCAAGTATACGTGGTATCAAATCATCCCATGAATAACCCGCATCATCAGCCATTCCAGGAGGATACCAGCTGATTGATATTGTGCCTAAAAGCGAAATTATGATTGACTTTTGAGTGAACATTAGTTATTTCCCGTACCGGCACCACTCATACGTATCATTCGCATATGTTTATCAATAATTTCCGGAGAACGGGAGCTGTAAGCGCCAAGTAACGGATAAAAATTACTACCGATATCATCCGGTGGTATGTGTGAATGTTGAGGATAATGTGAAGCTTTTTCACGATTCCAATGCGCTAATCGAGGATGATTCCAATGACGATATTTCTTTGCATCATACTCGGGATTTCCATACCTGAAATGACCTTAGTTTCTAAGTATATTCACATTGTATCAATGACAACTAACCATGGATAATAAAAAATATGGTAATTGTATTTCACTGGTGTGTGCTTTAAAAACACATCCAGATTTTGAATGTCGTACAAAAACGAAGAAATTGTTGTTAATGACGAAGAATGTACATGCAGACTCGGTTGATCATAATTAATGGCTAAACTTTTGTATAATATGTAACACCACACAAGAAGCAGACAAATAAAACCAATGGCAAGCCATCGAATTCGACGACGACGAGTATATACTTGCCACATGAAGTATTACACTACCAACGATGAAAAATTTCCTACCGTCTATAATGTAACATGTGTACAATACCAGAGAGAATCATTAATAATCTACAATATACGCATACATTGAATCCAAAGTAAACAGTTCCATATCATTCTATTTATCATTGTTCTTTCTAATACGGAAATGTACATTCCTTCCTCTGAGAATCGTATCGATGGACATGACTAGTCGAACGAAGAGCGATATTTTCATTAGTTATATTGATGCTATGTGTGCAAATTAGATGAATTCTTTTTTTTTATTAAACAATAATCCTAGAAAAATCGTTTTATTTTTATCTCGTTTATGTTAGTCTTACAAACAGCATATACTGAATAGAAAAAAGGAACAAATCATATATGCTCGTATAGGTACTGCATATGGTAGGCAGAAAACAACAGTGAAAGACTAATTAACGCTTCTTGCGACCAAGATCTTCGGTTGATTGGTCAAAATTCGGATCCGCAACATTGATCATTAATGCTTGAGCATCAAGAAAAGCGCGATTTGTACTCATCGAAAGCTAAAAGAATAGGAAACTACAAGACTCCTCTCATGAAAATTGTCGATTTACCGTCTTAGCAATATTTTGTGCAGCACGTATTTTACGTAATTTCAAATAACCGGGATTTTTACTAATTGCATTACCAATCTAAATGGGCAGGATATCAAATGTAACTGAATAGTTTTTGTTCGCCGTGAAATTTGCATGTCACTTACAAGTTTAGCTGATTCAGCGTCACCTTCAGCAAGTACGATCTTTTGTTGACGTTCCTGTTTCGCTTGTTCAACAGTAAATACTGCTCGTTGTGCCTCTTGCTGAGCAACCTGTTTAGCTTCGACAGCAGCCGAATATTGTGCACCGAAACTAAGCTCGGTGATGGAAACATCATCAAGTAAAATATCGAAATCTTTTGCACGTTCGATTAGATCCAGACGAATTAGATTCGATACTTGTTGACGTTGTGTGATTAACTGGGATGCATTGAATTTAGCAACCACACTTTTCAATACTTCATTACAAATTGACGGAAGGACACGTTCATCCCAATCAACACCTAATGTTTGATATAATTTAGGTAGTTTGGTTTGATCTGGTCGAGCTAAAACTCGAAGAGCTAAACAAAGAAATGTTATTCAACTATCTTGCACTTAGAGATCGAACTTACCGATGGTGACCATCTGTAAATCTGAAACAAACCGTAGAAGAATAATTAATTGCAAAGAAAAAGGCAGAAATGTCAAACCTTTGCTTCCTGTTGGCGATTTAATGATGCGTGGTCGAGCTCGAATATCATACAAGATTGGATACTGAAACCAAGGTACTCTACGATCATACAAATCAATCTCCATAGAAAAGTCCAATCACATTTTGTTCTATTCATACCTAAAGTGTAATCCTTCCGAATGAATGGTATTTTGATCAACACCGCCAATACGATTGAATATGATCGCACGATGACCACCTTCGACTATAAATACATCATTTTTGTTTAATAAAGAAACAAAGCGAAACTCTCTCACCGGTGAACATGGATCTATAGACTCCATATGCAGCTGCTGTTGCGCCGAAAAGTAAAGTGGCACCAATACCTAAGCCTTTTGGCGCACCTTTTGATAATCGACCAGCTAAATCATTCAGTTTTTCAGCCATATTTACTGTTCTTTTTTTCTTTTTAGAATCTAAAATATATACAGTATTATCACATATAATTCTCTTATATGAAGCAATAAAAATTATTCAATGATTGTTAGTTAATAACTGTTGAAAAAGAGAAGAAATTTGCTGATCAATAGACGCAACAATTGTTGAAACATCGCGTTCAATTAAGGTATGATCATCCTAGAATAAACAGAGTTTAGCTTTAGTTTCAGTAGTTTTCTCATCAAACTATACATTCGATATCCATAAGTGTTTCAATCGAACCAATGCATTGTCTAAGGTATCAACAGCAGCGTTGAATTTTTGTTTTTCGGCTTCCAGATATCGATAATCAATTTTATCTGCCAACTGATCATTCTCAACACTTGTACTTGGCTGATCGAGCACACTTTCCTATGAACAGACATTATATTTAATAGAAGAACACACGTGATTGTTTACCATCCATTTCCAAAAGATATTTTCATGTTTATCCCAAAATAGAAATAAACTCAGTTTATGTTGTTCTTCATCAAGTTCATTTATGTACTTGAATGAGAATAGAAATGATTTTTGCAGTGGAAAATGACGATTAGATAAGTTACTTTGGTGATCAGATGAGGATATCGATGAAGTTGTAATTCGAATGATGAAAAACGACGATTGTCAGGATTATCGATGCGATCGAGAGCTTGTAAGCGTGAGCGAATTTTGGAATTGGAATAAAATGTTTGTTTAATTTGTTCGATTAATTCAGCTTTATCAGTTTTCTACAAAACAAACTCTACAACTATTTTCGAATTCATTCAAATGATACACACATCATTATCATCAGAGATCG
This sequence comes from Adineta ricciae, assembly GCA_905250025.1. Classification (NCBI taxonomy): domain Eukaryota; kingdom Metazoa; phylum Rotifera; class Eurotatoria; order Adinetida; family Adinetidae; genus Adineta; species Adineta ricciae. The sequence goes on along the minus strand of CAJNOJ010000156.1, from coordinate 179,797 downwards.
AAGTTAGCGATTGTCGCATACACTGATCAATCAGGTTCAAATGATAGATAAGCCAACCCACACAAACAAGTAATTGTTGACTCCCTGTTTGCATGTTTGGGTCCAAGGACAAAAAATGTTCATATGTGTAGCCACGATTGAAAAGATCACGTTTGATTTGATCAACAATTACACCTGAATAGAAAGACTCAGTTAACGTGTAATCAAAATTTTCTGACTCTTTATGTTAAATAATAGATGATGCAATGATCGTGGCTTATCGCTTCTGATTGGTCTATGTCTTGACTATGAAGATAGCAACATACCTTTCGGTGTTTGAGTAAATTTGTCATTATCAAAGTTTTGACTAGTCGCAAGATGATCGAAATGTAACATTTCATAGATCAATCTCCACAACGGTAAAGTCTAAAGAAACAAATTCAACTATTCGATTGACAATCTCTTTCAATTTTACCGATTGATTTTGATTAAACTTTGCTAATTGAAACGTTTCGAATGTGATCATTGAAAAGCCGTGTAATGAAAGAATCTGACAAAGACATTCAATCACTGGACGGACTTGTTCGGACGACATTCTAGAGGAACATAGATTTATCATTCTTATATCTATTTGGTTTTTTTTAAACAAAACAAAACGAAAAAAAAACACGTCCGCGTTTTTATTTATATATATATGTATATTTGTATGTATAGAAATTTGTGTTTAATAAACGAAAAAGAAGAAGAGGAAAAGACAGATAGAAAAAGAATAGATTTCTTTTGTTTCATACATCATATATCGCTCGATCTATTATTCACTTCGAAAAAAGTAAGCAAACAAATAAGTAAACATGGAACATCCAGCAACCTAATCTAGGTAGCACAGAGAAGAACACAAAGAAAACGAAAACAGGAACTATACAGAGAAAAAGAAGTGCGCATGCAAAGATTGATTCGACGAATTGATCAAGTTTTGCTCTTGATTTCTGTGGGAATCGTCGGTGTGGTGGTCCATTGTTGTTGATGGCGAGACAGAATGAGACTCATAGAGGAACTGTTCGTCGTTGGTAGATCAGTTGAAGATGAATTCGACGACTGATTGATATTGTTTGATGGAGATAATGGAGTGGAAATGACTGGACGACCACGACGTGATGACACACGGGTAGGAGCACCGTCGGTTTTAGGAGAGTTTATTGTTTGTTGCGGAGACGATAAACGACTAAATTGAAAGAAGATTTTTCTCACATGAGTGTATTTTCTGTAAAGAAAAATAAATGTACCTGCTGCCTGATGGACGACCACGTTTTGGTTTATTAACGGGTGTAGGAGAAGACAATAAATTCGATTGACTTGGAGCATCACAAGCTGAACATTGCCATGAGCCATCAGGAATGGCTTCTAGACCAACACAATATGTATGATAACCACGATCACATCGATCACAAAACATCATATTCGCCTACGACGAAAGAAATTGCAATTCTATTGTTGTTAAATACTTTGTCTTACTTCATCATGAGTTTTGTTACATTTCGCACAACTTTTACAATCAATACATTGCCATGGATATGTCTTAATGATTGCTAACATTTCATTATTCACATCAAGACAAACAGGATGAAATGAATGATGACAACTGGTACATTTGACCAATTCGTCATCACGCTCGTCTTGTGCTATTTTACATATATGACATAGATTCGAATGACTGTTCACAATTATCGGTGTTGATGGTTTATTCAGACGCGACGTCGATGGTGTGCCACTGGTATTGCCTATTCCGTTGACTGTATGAGGTGATTGTGGTGTTAATGGTCGTTGATGATTTGAATGAACACCACGATGGTTCGCAATGCTTTCATCTTCATCATCACTCGAGCCAATCTGAAAATATACAGTTATTTAGATTATTCATCGAATGTAATTCCGCTTACCTGTTGCGAAAAACGATCCTTCTGAACGAGTGAAAGTGGTTTGGGATAGTAGTAAAGTGCCGTATTTATTGGCATATATTTCAGTTCTTCTGATCCGTATTTTATATAGGAATCTTGATATTGGCCAGGTAGAAGCGCTAATGGATAAGAGCCAATCTTCGTCAGGTTTGGTGGTAATCGAAATTGTCTATTTGCGGGATAATGAATTTGCTACAGATGACAAAAACAAACAAAAAGATTGAATGATTAGAACGAGAATCAAGTTTTTAGAACAGACCATAGTCTGTAGATCAAAGCATGCTTTGCGATCCTGAATTCGTTCACGTTGTAATTGTGTATTGAAATCACTTGTCGATCGTAATAGATCTTGCCGCAATTTCTATAACATCCAGTAAATCAAATCAATAAATATGTTTGAAGAAAAATCAGATGCACATACAGTAGCACGGTTTTTGTCTCCATTGTCTATTGAGGCGGTCAGGTGAGAATTAGTTGACGATTGATTTCCTTTCGCTATAGAAGTCGGCGATGATACAATACCATTGTTAGTAGTTGCAACAAGAGCACGACGTTTTTGTTGCCATACATGGTTAAATTGCTGAAATACAAGCAAATATATGTACAATCAAATAATAATTCACGCTTTTATTTACATGACATTTCTCGGGATAATCTGTGGACATGAGTTCCAAGACTTCATCCAGTTTGAGTGCCGTCAAACCAAGATCACATTGCGTTTCTGTGACTACATTTTGAGACTTCAAATATTCTCGTTCATGCAAATCAACGATTCGTCGATAGATATCTAACAAAGTATATATACACAATAGTTCTATCGTGTATTCGCCATAGGAAATTGCTTACCAGGATATTTTCGTTTAAACGATTTCAATGAAAGATAGTCGCATATTTGTTCTTGTAACACATGTAGTTCGGCATGTGGCTCACCAGTTGGCCATCGATAGACATGCAGTTTATCAGCGGATAAATGTTGTCTAGAAAAATGAAAGTGCAGGTAAACTTTTGCAGGAAAATGTCATTGACTACGAACCCTAAACTTTCATCAACATCGGTTGTTGTTCGTTTTTTTCGACTTTTCTTTGTCGGAGTATCCGTGACTGTCGAGGAATGGTTGGTGTCTTCATTATCATCTCCTGTTAAACTTGGTGATCGACTACGTTTAAGAGATTTATTTGGTGATTCGGCGTGCTTATGATTGGTATGATTATTAATTTGAGGTAAAACGGCAACGTCTGCTGACATTGGTACTGATGAATGCAATGTACTATTCATCAGTGAAATGAATCTAAAGTTTAAAAAATCGTTTCTATGCCCTTCAATAAACTCGCTTGCTTGCTAGATAGAAGTGTATTACCATTTGAAACTTCTCTCGACCTCGACGATGATACAATGGCAAAAGATAAAACATCGATTTGTAAGCAGGATTGATTGCAATATTTTTCTCATTTTTTATTTATCTCAAAATCTTTTTCGAAATAGTGCAATTCTATTTTGATTGAAAGGACATCATCAATAGATGGCGCTATCGGTGTTTCATAAATAGATTGTAGTGTTGCTAGATATGAATCATCTCGTATGACAGACGAGCATCTGTGAAGAAAATCGTTTTTCTTATTGATTGATTTCGTTGTAGACAAGCAAGTAAAAAACGATGCTTCGACACCATGGCAGCAGTTTAGCCTATTCACCGAATTTTCAACGATTGTATACGGTTCGGTTTGTACCGTTATTTCTTCATGTCGTATTGTTAATTCTTATTCTTGTTTTTCGCGTAAGTCATCAGCAAGAAGTAAATGTTATCAAATGATATGCTACTAATTCGGTTTCTATAGAACGATTTAATACCGACTTGTGGAGATAGCAGTTCCAACTCGTCAAGAGACAAATGTGTTTGGTGAGTTAGATCTCATAGTCGAAAGTCTTTTTAAAGCAGGAATTTTCCTCAAGGTCGGATGCATGGACTGGCACGTCACTTGGCTTGGTTGCTATTGAAATGATTTTATCGTTGTCTGGCTTATCAATTTTTCGATCCTATGCCGTGTTTTTCTGTAAGAAATCTTCGAGAAGAAAAATCTTGTATACATATTGATGATTATTTATTTGTAGCGATTGTATTCCATTCTGCAGCATCGGTTCTCTTAAGCGCATATTTTATGTCGGATATGAGTATCAATACGGGTTTGCCCTATTTATTATTCTTTTGTACTTTTTTGCCACTGATCGTTGAAATCATCAGTTGGATTGAATTGTTTGCGTTCAACAAGAAAGTGTAACTGTGTTCTGTTCTTTTTTTTTGTCCCATTTTTGATTGATCTGATTCGTAGAATTCCGTCCATTAAATATTAATAATAATATTATTATTAGAATGAGTGTGATTTAACATAGGAACGCTGATGGTTTGTGTCACTTTTTTTAGAGGATGGCCACAGCAGTTCCTTCTTCTCAATCCACATCTCCACCTGCTGATCTTCCAGCACTAAACTCATACGGTTCACTAAGTCATTCAGATGACATCGAAGTGTTACCCACAACAAGTATTATCACTCCAACTATGTTTCAGGCTAAAGATTCGGATTCTACAGTATCTCCACGATATAAACCCGCCAAACCTCCATGTTTAAAACCACACCAATCCGAAACGATTTTCGCCATATGTTTATTTACTCTCGGTCTAAGTTTATTAACTTACGTTATCGTTTCATATTGGTTTACACACAGTCAAATATCTCCCGTAATTATCTTCATCTGTGGTCTACTGTGTTTCATACCTGGTTGTTATTATTTGGTCGAACATTACTGTGCGATTTGCAAATGTTCACGAAATCGCCATCGATCACGTCGAATACTTGAACAAGAAGATGATATTGTTTAATTGACCAGTCGATGAATATTCGTAATCATATCTCAAAAATATTGCTTCTCTTTCTTCTTTCTGTCTCAATAATCATTCTAGTTCATGTCATTCACTGTTTTTTTTTATCAGATATTAACAAGTTCTTTTGTTTTACTCTCATTCTATGTACCTGTATTGATTCTAAACGCTCCTTTTTTTTTGTTCTGAACAAATAATTTACTGCAACGATGAAAAGAAAATAGGTTCAAGCATCTGTATTCGTATTTTTTAGACAATGACAACGAATTTCAACACCGATCTTTTACGAGATCAAACATTCGATCTACTCTCTGGCATTGCCAATGATCCGACTAAATTCGAAGAGTTCAATAGCGCTTATATGACGAAAAATCAAGAACGGACCGATGTAGACATTCTGAGAAAATATACAAGAGACATTTATGACAAGATCATATGTAATTAGTAGAATTGTACTTATTCAATTTGATGAATTTTGATATTTTCTAGCTTTACAAATTGTGCAGATCAACTCCGGAGTTCAATTAAAAGATTGTTTTCATGAAAAACTCGTCATTATTTATTTCTGGGCATTTTCCGATATCCATTCATCGAATATGTTACAAAAACTAATCGGAATTGACAAACGATATTCAACTAGCGGTGTAAGTTCTTGTCAAATAGGAAAACATTTGTTTTCTTTATCATTTATGTGTGATATAGACGGTAAATGTCCAGTACGACTTGAATGTTACGTAACGCATAGGTAATAAGAGCATTGTCAGTTAATTAAACATATGAACTACTGCCACCCACCGTGTGAAGACTTTGTAATGAAAAACTTGATACTAAGACTCGTATTAGAAGATTAGGAGACTTATTCGATGACATTCTCTTTTGGAAATAAAGATCGATTGACGTGCTATCTGGTCGTTTGCTTATGAATAACTTTAATTTAGTTACTAATCATTGCTATGTACAAACATTTGTGATTTTTTTGAATGTTATTGACGTGTTTTCAAAGGTAACGATCATCGGTGTTCATTCTCCAAAGTATGAACATGAGAAAAACAAAGCAAATGTTCGACATGCTGTTGAAGAACAATCGCTTCCATTTACAGTTGTCAATGATAACGGTTTACAAGTATGGAAACATGTTGGTTGTCAAGTATTGCCGACAGTACTTGTTTTTGGACCCGATGCCTTGCCAATATTCATATTCGAAGGGGAGAATCATATTCAACATCTAGAAACTTTTCTTACATCTGCTCTTACTCATTATAAATCAAGCATTCGCGCACTACCGAGTACTTCTTCTGCTGTAAAGACGTCTCCCGAAGATATGGCAATGAATGGTATAAGTAATGAAACTGGATACATGCAAAATAACGATTTTTTTGTAGCTCTGAAACACACGAAATTTACTTATCCAAGCCATTTGTGTGTCACGTCCAATGGTCAATTATGTATCTCATTTGCCGGTTCAAATCAGCTGATTCTGTGTGAAATCGATGGAAAAGTTGTTGTAAGTTTATCCATTAGTGTTATATTCCGTTGTGAAAATAATCCGAATTAGGAAGTGGTCGGAAATGGTCATCCGGGTATGGCTGATGGTGATGTGCAACAATCAGAATTTGATTCCCCTCATGGATTAATAGAATTCAATAGTTGTATCTATATTGCTGATACAAATAACCATGCAATACGTGTGGTAAGTTAGGAGAGAAGATGAATGATGAGAAGAAGAAGTATTTTTATTTAGTTTGATCCAAATTCACGTCGTGTATTAACATTGATTGGCACAGGTCGTCTGGGTAACGATAAAGTTGGTGGTCTGAAACGATCACAACAACCTATCGCTGCACCATGGGATTTGTGCATTACTGAATCTCCATGTAAGTGTTCTACTTGCCATTGAGTACAACTATTTTCTATTGTTTTCTCTAGTTGATCACAAGACAGTATTACTCATATCGATGGCTGGTCAACATCAAATATGGGCGTATGCTTTCGAAGAAACTCAGTGGTGGAATGACGTGTAAATATAGTTAGAGTGAAATACACCATATAAGTTTTGAGAATCGATCATTCTAGTATTCTTCAGAAGAATTCTTGCATGGCAATTATTGGTAGTGGTGTAGAAGAAAATCGAAATGCTTCCGAACCAATGTCTGCTTGTTTAGCAGCACCGCGCGGTATATGCAACGGCCTGATTCATGGCGAACCTGTCCTATTTATCGCTGATAGTAACAGCTCAAGCATTCGTGTTGTCACGCTCAAAAATGGTAATGTTACAAATTTAGTTGGTGGCGACGCTGATCCTACAGTATGGAAACGACATATTTTCTATTTATCAACAAAAGAATCTTTCCTTCTCTCTTCCTAGAACCTTTCTGTATTTGGTGACCTCGATGGAAGCGGTTATAATGCTAAATTACAACATCCATTAGGCGTTGCTTTTCATTATCCCACCTTACAATTGTATCTCACTGATACATTCAACAATAAACTAAAGCGCGTAGATATGAACACTCTTGCTTGTTCGAGTTGTTTTGTAACGGATACTGACACGAAAAAACAACGCGGAGAAAGCAATTCAGCAAAGTTTAGTGAACCGCATGGTTTAGCTATCTTCGATCATTTCATGTATGTGGCCGATAAGAATAACTCACATATCAAACGAGTCGATCTCAACAATGGTACAATCGTGCGAGTAAGTATTCAAATTTCAAACGATGTTTTTAATTCAAATAATTGTTTTCTAGTGTCGATTTAATATGAAAGAAACGTTAAACGAAGAAAGATCATTCGGTTCGAAACAAGCTTATTTAACCATAAATCTTCCTGATGGACTTCAACTACGTGAAAGCAACACTGGAACGTGGAGTATTGAGGATGAAGGTAACTAAATAGAACGAATTGTTATGTAGCAAGATTTTCAATGCTTTTTTCCTAGATGGTTTCAAAATATGCGATGGGGAACTAATGCGGTACGCATCGGATCAAATCCTACTCGATTATATCCCGCGTGATAAAAATGTCGCTCAACTTAAGTACGAATTGGTGGTCTGCGAAGGTGAAAAATGTTCTATGATGAGTGGTGAAGTTCGACCAATAAACGAAACCGATTCAGCCGTTGAATTTCTCATCAAAATTGAACAAACAGATAACGATTCAAGCTAGTCATTTCCTTTCGTTTATAATCGTGTATTTCTATTTAATTTCTCTCCTATTCAAAGCATTTTTTTTTGTTTTTACTTCTTATTATCTAATCTCGCATCGCTTGCATTACAAAAATCCTTGAAAATTTATAGTTCTTGAACAGTAAATGTATATAAACGATCCGAACCGACGGAATTCAGTTTAGTATAACATGAAGTTCCACTTTTTTTTATATGTCGTGTTTTAAAATATATCAGATCGATTCAAATTTGGCTGTATCAAAATATGCTTAAAAACGAATGGAAATCCTTGAATTCACTCATCTTCTAATGTTTATTAATTGAATTATATATTAAGGTTAGAATGTACCTAGATTTACAAATATCTTTATTCGGAAAGTTCATGTTTTAACGATCGTTTTTAATGAGGATTGTTCACTTTGTTCTAAATATAAAGAACGTGAATTTATTTTGTGTAATAATTATACCTACTAGACAGAAGATCATGGCTGACTTCATCATTATGCACGTGCTTCATCGCCCAAGGTTGTATCTCACTCGAGCCAAACAGCAAAAATATAACGGTTCCAAACACATAAATACTTGAACAAATAAAAAACACGATTCGCCAATTGCCTGGATCCTAAACATCCGAATGAAAAGGGCTTTTCGTCAGAAATTCCTTCTCAGATTAATGTTCAAACTAACTTTATCCGTAAGAGCACCAACTACATATGTACTGATGATACCAGGGAGTGTAGCGAATGTGTTGGAAATGCCAAAGACTATTCCAGCATAAGCTGGTGCAATGTCATTTGCAACTAATAGGAAACCTCCACCGAAGGAGAATGCACTAGAACAATAGAAGATCATGTTAGAAGGAAAAGCAACGAAAACGTGGCATACTTCACTGTCATTCCAATAATTAGAAGAAGGACGGCAAAATATTTTGACTGACATGTTAAAAATGCTAAACCAACGAGTATAACTGCTGGAAGAATGCTTCCGAGAAAACTGAACAATTTTCTAGTATGTGTTATAGTCAAAATCCTCTTTCGAATAATCCTATCAGCGATGGCACCTGTGAATAACGTATTCAACCATATACCAAAATAAGGCGACGCTGAAAGTATTCCATTCTATAGTTCAAAAATTATTTCAATCAATGGGAGAAAGGTCAGTTGACTTACAGATTTAACATCGAATTTTAGAACATCACTCATGTAACTCGGAATGGAGGTGAGAAATGTATATGTTCCGTAGTTAGAACATGTATGGATGATGAATAATGCCCAGCATGCACGAGATGTAAAAATAGCTCGCCAAGGTGCGTGAAATTTAGCATTGCCGTCATCATCATTCTTATTCTTTGACAATCGATGTTGAGTATGTTGCAGAATAAAATCTTTTTCCGTGGAACTGATAAAACGATGACTTGTTGGCGAATTTCTATAAAACCAAATCCATACCAAGCTCCATATCAAACCCATGCTTCCTTAACAATAAACATATTTATGATCAGAGTAACTAACTGAATTCTAACAATCAATAGTCAACTTTGTTACCTGTCGTATAAAATATCAAAGGCCAACCGTCAAGGAAATTCCATGAACACATTAAACCACCAGTCGACAGAGCGAATATATTACCTACTGGACTTCCTAAATTAACCAAAATTCATTTAAGAAATAGAACAACTAGTAATATTACCTGTAGTGATAATACTCATCAACATTCCCCGCTCATGAGTAGGTATCCAGTTTGACGCCGTTACTAATAAACATGGCCAAATGGTTCCATGAGCAACTCCGATAATTATTTGAAGAACGGCAAATATAATCCAATCCACTCTCGCACTGATCGGTACAAGCAAAGTGGCTGAACTTGATACAAATATTGCAGCACTAAATATGAATCGAGCACCGAAACGATTAGCTAAATAACCAGCGGGTATCTGTGTTATGATATAACCCCAAAAATAAGCGCCCAGAATCAGACCTTGTGTGTCTTTCGACCAAACAAAAGGGCCATCCTAGAATCAAAATAATCAGCTGTAAGTAAATGAATCGTTTGTTTACACATATGTACGGTATTATGTTGTTTTTTGATTTGTGAACATTCGTTAGAGTTGATGACGTTTGAAGGCGAAGTAGTGTTCACATAACGAGAGTCAATAGCAGAATGATTAACCATACAGACAAGAGCAATACTAACATTACTCTTTTGTGAAAAATGTATGATCATTCCAAAAAATCCAATAAATGCAATAATTAAACGTATGGAACACAAAAGTGGTGCTAAACATATATCCAAAGAATAAATTGGTCGAATTTTACTTATTTTCATATTCACCTGATGTTGTTGATTTCATTGCTTCGGCCGACTGTACTTGGTACGTGTTCGATACTTAACTTTTGTATCTTTTCCTTGTTAAATAACGTATAGAATGAGCGCTCACGTGTCTTAAAATAGTATTCTAAAAAAAGCCGTCATCGCCGTTCTGTTTCTTTCCTTCTATTACACACTTGTTTGTTTTGAAGAGAAAGTACGTCCAATATGCCTTGACGAAGAGAACATTTTTATTCATCGATTCTCTCAAAGACACATTTTTCTTTTTCTATTAAATACTATCACACATCGATGGAGTGTCATGGTACGGGAAGGTTATGAATTTGGTTTAGAGAGTGTATCAAGTTATGTCCTTATATCCGCACTCAAAACCAGACGCGAAGCGTATCAATCCAACATACCGTCAAGAGCATTCAACGATAATCTACCAATGAATACGATATTCTTTCCGAAGCGGAGAAAAGTAGATTTTGATTTGTTGTACATATGGTGCATGAGAAAGATGCCACCGTAATCGCTATGTTTGCTTCAACATTTTGTGCGTGTAGACCTGCGATGAGATGTACAAGTCTAGATTCATTTCAATCATCTGTCAGATTGAAAATGAGTTGTTGTTAACTGTGAGTGAGTCGTAATAGTTTCTAATGTTGACAGCGTAAATCATCATATTGATGAGTTGAGTTTACTTGATGAAGATATAAATTCCCTCCAATTGAGTGACCAATGAAATATTGAATTCACACAAAGAAACGTTCAAAATAGCGTCATCTATCTGGTTTACGATCGATGTAAACGAAGCAATTCGAATGTTTTTTCAATAAAATATCACTTGAAAGAATTTTTTTGAAAACGTTTTCACGTAGCAACATATTTTTGAAAAACAATCAATGATTCATCAAAATAGCAGTCGACGACGTTCTGTTCGATCAATAGACAAAAACTTTCATTTGCTCATTGCTTGAAAAACTGCCAAGCATGAGTTCTTCATCATCATCATCTTATAAAACAGCGATTAAACAGCTTATGGCTCGTGTTCAAACGAATCCTAACGACACAAATTCAATCGTAAGTCTTCCAATTTTCATTTAGAGAAAACGACACGGCTTCTTTCCTCTTTAGAATCAATTAAATACAATAATAGAACAATTTCTTCAAAGTTATCGTTTGAACGGGCTATTTTCTGAATGTTTACAATTTTTAATTCAAATTGTTAAACAATTAATTGAAATCTATCCAAGCATCAACGATTTTCGGCCACTGATCATTCAATGGTTGAAATTCAAACGCGATGTTGAAAAGAAGAATAAAGAATTTTTCGACAGCAAACTAAAATTACGTTCGTTTCTTCATGTCGCTGTTCCTTCGACATTCAATCGAACAATATCGAAAGCAAAAGATTTCTTTCTTTGCGAACTTTATGAATATCGAAACGCAAAGTAAGTCGAATGTGATTTCACTTCTCATACAGATGAACTTCGCTTTTTCTCAAGTATAAAATCAACACAAATGATCGATGAACGTCGTGCGTTAGTTTGTTCACTGCACGAACAATTCTATGGCGATGGTTCCGATCATTTTCTCTGCGCAAGAATCTTACTCGAACGAATCAAACTTGATCTAGCAAATGGAAATGCTCTAGATACGTAAGACAATGTCGCTGAATAAGAATTTTCTGTGAGAAACTTTGTTTTCATTAAGTGATGATTCGAATAACTTAGCTAATCATCTCCGGAAATGTTCACCATCGTCAGACGATATTCATGGAATAGTGCAACGTCTTTGGCTCTATACTGAATATTATTTGATAAAATTTCAAGTTTGTTATTCGAAATTAACGAGTGACGTATGTACGAACGATGGAAATCAACTAGAAAAAGTTGCTTTGTGATTTTAGATGTCGAAAAGAATCAAACAAGATTATGAAGAACAAAAACGACAAGCCGCTGAGAACAATGCGATCAATCAACTTGAGACATTTCATGCCGAATCAATGACAATGGAAGCTCATAAAAGTAAAGATGTCGACTTCGAAATTGAATTTCGCACTCTGCGCTTTAGTCTTAGGAAATTTTTCAGAAAAGTCAATTATGTCTACATTATTCAAAAGTTGGGATATGATCAAATCGAAATCATCATCTGTATATACAATTGAAATCCTCAAACGTGTGGCAACCATCTATCCAAATGAAATCGATATGTTCTATTCAAATCTTCACACAATCGCTGCTCTGTTTGATCTATTTCAATACGTAAACACCTTTCGATTCTCACGTATGTATTCACACAAACATCTGTCTTCCTTTTAGTACACAGAAGCTATGGAAATCTATCGATATTTACTCGATCTTCTTCCATCGTATCATCCGAGCCGATTGACTATTCTCACAGCATGCAATCGTCTAGCGAACAAGTGTTCAATCAGTCTGGAAGACAAATATAGACCTGTACTTAATCTTTCATCCCGTGATTACCCAAAAGCGACAACACAAATTTCCGCATTTGATGTGGATGAAGCACTAAATTTAATCACCATCGCTGAGAATTTCTTACACATAAAGAATGTACGTTTGAATTGATCTCGGCATTCGAATCTGTTTGAAATTGTTTTAGTTTCAATCATGTAAACAAACGCTGGAGATTCTGGAAAAACGACCGATTGTTTCCTGTTCATATGCAGATAGTTTTTTCGTACGTTCACATCTCTATAATCTTCAATCAAAGCTTGTTTTAAATGATGGTATGAAAGAGGATTTATTCCAAAAACAAAATCTGAATTGGAACTTTTCCTAGACGAACAATTGAAAGATTTCAATCGAAATGATTTTCTTGCGCTAATCGAAGAAAGTCGATCGTACTGTGCACAAGATTTGCGAACATCTTTAGATATTGTCGACGTCAATCGATTACCAGAACTATCACGTAAATATTCGTCAGATTGATCTGATTTCTCATGCTGAAAAGTATTTCTTTTGAAGAGTTACAATTGACTCCATTAGTGCTACATGCACTCCAAGCTTATCTATCTCAAGTAGCACACTTGATTCTACTCAATTTTGAAATTGGTCTTTACCGGAACGCGAAAAACTACCTACTAGTCGGTTTGGAACTATCCGTTTATTTACACGCGAAAAGATGGTAAGAAAATACACATGAATGTTGTAACTTTTCTCAAGATCAATCTTAGTATTATGAAGTTTTCCTAAAACGAACAGAGTAAGTAAGCGAGCATGTTCAGTGTCGTCTCATTCCTATCTCTGCTTTTTCGTATTTACTTTTCTATCGGGTAATGATAATCATTCCTCTGCTCTTTGCTTCGCTCATGTTTGATGTATTTTTAAACTTCAGTCTCATCTGTTGTTTTTCAATCGTAGGTTCACATTTTTCCTTGCTCTCAATGCACAATTCTTTATCTTATCTCATCAACCTGATTGTGCACGACGAAAATTAGATCAATTATCTCATCACTTGTCCACCTTAGATGTATGCACCGATCGTCAACAAGATTTATTCATTGATTTCATTCATTCTTGGGCAGACTATGTGAAACTCGAATATGATTATCATACTCATGCATACGATCGAATACGAACAGTGTGTGAAACAAAATTATCTGCTGAATATGAACGACACCATCTCGCATTGGATTGGCACCGATTGCTTTATCATCGAATGCATATTCTCTATCGGTTGACATGTTTTCAACAATTACGTAAAAAGAGTAAATCAAACGAAAATAAAAAACGGTTGATTTGGAAACTTCCGTCGAATTCTGATAAATATACTGAATTCACCTTTTGGACAGAATCATGGTTGGCATTCCTCACACTCATTGAAGATCAACCACATGAAATTCTCGATAAATCATCTCTATGGCTTCATCCAATCATTGTTCCTGATGAATCAAATCTAACTTGTCTACCAGACTGGACACCGGCCAACGACGAACAACATCAGTACCAGTCACAACAAGCAGATAGTAAATGGAATAATATTCTGTCACCACCACAAGTCAATACAGGACACCTATTCGATTTGAATTCTATGTCAACAGAAGATATTCTCGCATTGACTACAGAACCTGTCTTACCGAAAACCAAAACAAAGAAACTTATCGATACACCTCGAGGAAAAACACCATTTCACTCGGAAAGTCAAAAAATGTTATCTGTAAGATAGTTTACAACAAATTAGTCTCAAAATCATACTGTTTTCTATTTTAGACACCGAACAAAACATCATCAGCATCGTCTTCATCTTCAACAGCATCGAATCTCATGAGCACATTTCGAAATAAGATGCCTATCGATACATCTTTAGCATCTCCAATTTGTACGCCTAATCGTACGGGAAAAAAGATTCCACCGTTGACAGTTGCCAATAGTAATACATCATCAAGTCGACCAAGACGTGCAGCAGCTATTAAAGCTGATGAACGTATTCAACAAATCCGTTATGAAGACAACAATGAAAACACGCATCGAATACCGACGAGTCTACATTCGCCACGGTTACGTTCCGTCAATCATGATGAGAATAATGATGAACCCGTGGATGTCTTAGTCGATCAACTGGAAACATTGCATATCGAACGAAAACTCAAATTTGACGACGAAGACGATGAAGACACGAATTCATCCATGAAATTGAACGAAAAGCTTTTACAAAAATGTATTCAGTTGCACGATCAGTTAGCTCATGCTCCCAATGCCAAACTAATGCGTTATTTAGCTGAATATATCATTTTATTATCCGGTGACCAAGATCCTTGGCTTGTTGTTACACTAATTGTAGAAATGCAAGCAATCGGTTTTCGATATAATGCACTTTGTATATACCAAAGAAAAAAACGGTAAACGCACATCTTTATTTGACAAAAAATCAACCAGCATTTTTCATTCATTTAGTCATAACACTGATCGAAGTGGTACACCACTACCATCTGCCACTAATGCTTCTCAAGAACATTTATCTCATTATATAGACGCTTTACATTTTCGTCCATTGACAATATCGTACTTAAAAGATGTTTTAATCAATGATTTTTTACCGGCCAAGCAAGTTTGTGTATGTCTTCATTCATTTACACTTGTTCACGATCAAATACTTGCGGTACAAATTCGCGGTAATTACTATGCGCCTGTTCTACGACGTGTAATCTTTCCAAGATTATTAATAAAGAAATTTCACTTTCTGATCGAATCGAACACGCATACTTTACACGGAATCACCGATCACAAACGCTATTGGGCGATAAGAAGATATTTTGAACAATTGTTCGAACGCTTACTTGAAGATTTGAATCAAGTGTATCTAACATCGCCAATGAGATGGTGGTGGCTGCCAGAAACAACAATTTTCGATGGAAAGAAAGCTATGATCGACGATCTCCTGTCTTCAATGATAGGTATGATCAAGTCCAACAGTTAATTGAGCAAAACACGCTGAAATAATTTCGTTTAGATTCACCACAACAACGTCGTTTTATTGAATTTTTTCTTCATCAAACCATCTTCTATCTATCTTCTCTGGACGAAATACGTCAGGAACTTTCCGTAAATCTTCCTCCAGCGGTTTACACACGTATTTTCGCGAGCCGCTTAATCGAACGTTTGCTCGAATTCAAACAACGTACTTACACCAATACATCACCATCAAATTCTCGTCCGCCGCAAAATCTTCTTCTCTTTCTCGACAATCATTTGCACATATTTCCTTGGGAACAATTGCATTGTATGACATCACTCTTCCGTCGAATTGTTATCTATCGATTGCCATCACTACTCTTACTGGATGGTATGCATAAATACTATTATAATTCATCGTCATCGTCGGAAGCGGACCGAACAGCACATGTCGAGAACAATGATGTGACGATAATTCCGACGGAGAAGACATTTTACCACCATATTGATGTCGATAAAGGTTATTACATAGTTGATCCGGGAAATGATTTACCTCGAACGAAAGAACGTTTTCGTAAGTTTCAAAGTGAAAAACCTGATTTAATTGAAAAATGGAACGGAGTGATCGAACGTTTCCCAACCAATGATGCAATTAAAGACATATTCAAATCCAAAGATGTACTTCTGTAAGTTAAAAGTTCGAAAAAGGTGTTCAGTATTCATTTGTACAAAATTTACTTTTAATAGATATATGGGTCATGGTTCTGGTAGTCAGTTTTATCCGGTTGATGATGTACAAAAGAATTCCTCTCGTTTATGCGTTCTATTGATGGGTTGTTCAAGTGCACGTTTACAATCTTTGGGTGATTTTGAAGTGTTTGGAATGCCATTTGCTTACTTAACATGCGGCGCGTATGTATCGATTGATTGATTTTCTCGAAAATAAGCTGTGAGTTTTCTAGTGCAACGATTCTCGGATGTCTATGGGATGTTACGGATCGAGATATCGATAGTTTGACGTTCTTTTTACTTGAACAACTGAAATCAGGTGCATCACTCGGTGAAGCATTACGATACGGTCGTGAACTTTGTAAATTGAAATGTTTAAATGGTGCTGCGCCGGTGATTTATGGTTTACCTGTACGAGCGCGTTAGAAAACTGACATAAGATATTTTTCCGTATGCATTAGATATAAGATATATATATACATATATATATTCTAGTCAGAGTAACTAAACAAAACAGTTGTAGATTATTCCTTTGCTCATGGTTATTTTTCTAATGTAGATGGATCACGACTATTTGCGTGTCCAGTTCTCCTTTATTTTCCTTATTCTTTATGACATATTCTCTTCTTTTTCTACTACGTTTCTCTTTGACATTATATATTCTATTTTTCGGATCACACAATTTGATGAATAAAATTATACGATGGGATAATAATGATTGAAATTACATATGTTGAAGCGATGAGCATGGATGTGAGGGTACTATTGGTGTCTTCAATTTATTTTCAGTGAACACAAAAATAAGGTCGTATAGTTAAAGGCATCAATAAGGTCTGGTTCCATATGACAAATGGAGATCGTTGTGAGAACAGAGTATTTATTGTTGATGAGGACGTTGGCTTGATTCTAATTGTTGAATACGTTGATTGGCTTCCCGTAGTGCAACATCCAGTGTGATGGTTTGCTCTTGTAAACCAGCTGCTCGTGCTTCGGACTCACTAGTGTAAACATCGAAAGGAATATTTTCAGAAAAAAGACGAAAGACTTTGTGTAATAGCTTACGCTAATTGTTGTTGTAACTGAGCAATCGTACGTAATGCATCAAAGCCAACTTGTGCTGATTTTGAACTTGCTGTTGCTGTTGTTGACGGTGCCGTTGTATCATTATCAAAAACGCGTTCCAAT
This sequence comes from Adineta ricciae, assembly GCA_905250025.1. NCBI lineage: Eukaryota > Metazoa > Rotifera > Eurotatoria > Adinetida > Adinetidae > Adineta > Adineta ricciae. The sequence goes on along the minus strand of CAJNOJ010000156.1, from coordinate 162,183 downwards.
TGGCGTCGTTCAGTTAGACCACCGCGATTAATTGCTTCATAAGAAATAGTGTTATTGTCAGTGGTCTTTACCTCTTTCATTTCTTCTTCCTATGAGTAAATCAATAATCTCATTAAAACTCTGAATTTGTAATGTCATCAAGCCTACTTTAGGTTTCTTCGAGGTAACATCTAAGGAGATTTGTTCGTCTTTTGCTGATGTCTTCGCTACTTCTCGTATTGGCGGTGGGATATCCACTAAACTTTCATCACCCGTTAATTCTGTTAAGATTACTTTCGATGCATAAACCCAATCGTTACATTCATCCTAGATAATAATAAAACACTACATTCAGCAATAGAAAATATACCAAGACAGCATTTACCTGCATACGTTTCAGATCAAGAACTTCGAGTTCCGGACCAATGCGTTGTTCTAATCTTTTATTGATGGTTTCTTCAGCAGTCAAACTTGTACAACATCTGAAAAGTAATCCGAATGGGGCAAAGTTGAACTTTAAGGCAACGCTTTTACTTGATGATATAACCAGTCATGTAGGTTATTTCTTCACACAGATCCTTTTGTATTTTGATCAGGTTAACTGTAGGTATACGATTAGCGTCGAGATGCTCACGAGCTTCAGCTGATAGTGTTGGTTGGTTTGGAGCAAGACCGATCAGAATTTGTATGAGCCAATGAACCATTTTAGCATCGAGTTGAAGTGCCTATAAGGCATGACTAAATGACAATAATCGAAAGAAAGATCCGTGATTTACCCGATCCGAAATACGACTATTATGACTTTCAATGTAATGACGAAGAGAAACTAGACCCTTGTTTGCTTGCTGTAAGACCGATGTAGCATCCACTCTGCAAAATGAAAATCAAATCACACGATTATACAAAAAAAAATCACCTGACAGATTTGAATTTTCGTATTAGAAACACTTACATCCGTTTTCCTTCATCTTTCTTCTTTCCCGAATCAGCCGTTTCCCCGAATCGCATTGATTTTCCAATATACGTCATTGTTTTATTTATTGCATCAAACCATTCTTCCATCTGTCCATAAAATGCATGCCATGCTGCTTCATTCAACTTACCACTTCCATGCGCATAAGTATTCAATTTACTATTCCATGTTTCAAGTACATTAACAAAGAAGATAATCGATTGTGCCAGACCATTTTCGCCTGTCATTCGTATGCGATATTGAGAATGAAGAAGATAAATACACTACAAATACTAAACTATATGAATGGACTAATGAGTCGAATTTCTATTACATCGAAAAGATCTTTTAATGCTTCTTGTTCGCTACTTTCACCTGTAGTCGATGATGGGTGACGATTTAACAATCGTTCTGTCATATCAATCCATCGTTTCAAATTTCTATCAGCTTTTTTCATTCGTTCCTCGTTAACAAGTATTGTATCACCACCAAACTTTTCCACTTCATGAGTACATAATTCTTCCCACACTCGCGTTTGAGTCAAATATTCAATTGTCTTTTTCGAATCGGGAATACTTAACAGTTTTCCATCAGGATCCCTAAAGTAGGAAAACAATCCGGTCGTGTTATTTACTTGGCTGAATGTTTACAAATGATTTTGTCGAAATGTATTTCGAAGCGTTTCAATTGAATGTACTAAACGATTGAGATTTTTCGATGTTTCATATTCTCGTTGTTCTTGTTCACGATCAAATGTTTCAATGATTTCTCGCCATGTATTGGCCGCCTTCTGTACATCCGTCAAATCGACCGTATCTTTGTCCATGAGATAAATAGCAAAATGGTTTGCCAAGGAATACCATGCCTGTTCGGCAAGATTTAAAGTTTTCGCAGTCGTTAATTTATGTTCCATAACGACCTGAACGAAAATAGAATGGGATTTAAGCAATCATGAAGGAATTTCTCTTTTTACTTTCAAAGCGATTGTTTGTGCTGCATCACGCCATAGTTCTCGTTCCTCTGCTATAACATTGGCCTGTTTTTCTAAACGTTTTCGTTGTAAATCGTATAATTCATGATATTCGGTTAGAAGTGATGCATTCTTTTGTGATTCGAGTAATGCTTGTTTCAACTAAGCAAAAACAAATGATACAATTTTTCTATGCAAGATGGTCAATGGTGAAAGCATCAGGTAAGCAGCAACAGCAGCTATGCTTACGCGAATTTTATTAGTGAAAAAAGTTAGACTATGAGAAGTACGGAAATGATAAGAAAATAGAAGAAAAGAAGAGTAGTCTTACATCTCGTTGAGCTATTTCAGCTTCTTCAGTTACTCGTCGATCATGTTCACGCACATCTTCCAATTCACTATAGAAATAATAAACAAAAGACAAGCATTATCATCATCATCATCATCATCTTGATTATGAGATTAATTATGTTTACATGTCACACAACAAGTGTGCTACAATTCAATTGTTTCTATAAGTAATATGCAATAGAAACATATGGACATTGATAAATAAACTATACACATAAGGCAATGATAATTTTTTTCCTTCCTTATCAAGACATTAAAGAATATACGATTGTTATTGTCACATACACACGATTCGATTGATGTCGGCTACATCCTCATCTCATTTAATTGTTAAACCAAAAGCTATCCGATGTAATCCATTACCTTTGCAAGGCAAGTGACTCGAGGAAGTGTTACTCATTCCTTCTTTGTCCAATGTTTTAGTTGATTTAACGTCATGCGACTATGCGACATTACTTCGTGTAGCTAAAATCAGCAATACGACGAAATCCGATCGCTCGTCAATTCAAATCAATTCATCTCATGAGAACCCGTCGGATAAGAAACGTACACGTATTCTGTTCACATCATGGCAAGTAGCTGAGCTAGAACGTTTATTTGCCGAGCAAAAATATGTTTCAGCGCAAGAACGTTTAGCCATATCCGTACGTATTGGTTTATCACCCACACAAATTAAAATTTGGTTTCAAAATCGTCGTTATAAATCAAAAAAAACGTCAACAACATTATATTTACGTACAGCATAAGTGTGCCAACAGTTGTTTTGAATTGAATTAATTGTTCAGCTAGACGACGGTCAAGCGCACGTTGAGCGATTAATTCTTCGTATAAACTAGAACACGAATACATCAGGTGTCGTTTTTCCTTTGGAAAATAAAAATCAAGAATCTCTTTTTCTTCAACCTTTTCACTTGTCGAGGTACACGTGATAACAATGATGAATAACGTTCACGAAGTTTGCCTAACAATTCACCACGTTCTTTACATTCTACACTGACCTAATGAGAATAGGTGGGATTGGACGAAAAACGAAATGGATAAAAACTAACTTGACGAATGATTTCGTGAAAAACAATATTATATATGTTTTGTTCTTCTTTGATCAATTCAAGTAAATTGTGAAGCTAGAAAGAAAACACTTGATTATGAAATGTATGGATTCCATGGATTTTACTTGAGTTTGTCCTTGTAAATCACTATCCTCAATAGTTATTCGTTCTAACAAAGCGTTCATCGTGTGTTTTAGTTTCAATACTTCCGCACGGCTGACTGGCTTTCTGAGAACGAAGAAAAGCCGTTCAAATGAAACCATATGAGAAAACAGATTGATCTTACAGAGAAGGAAAAACAGTAACATGACGAAGATGTTCTTCAGTGATCGTCGTATTTTTACTAGGAACATACGAAACAAACACAAAGTTATTATTTTCTCTTGTTTAACAGAGGAATAATTACTCATCGTAAACTTCTAAAGGAGCGACTCCAACATTTTTAACCAAGCGAAATTCTTGTGGAACGATCGATTCCGGTAAGACAATATTCTAGAAATGAGAAAATGACCAATGAATTATATTATAAAATGTAAAACAAGAAAACCAACCGATTCGTTTGGATCAATCGGAAGTGCTCGTACAGCACTTTTGTCATTAGGTCGTTGTGCAGCAGATGGTTTATTTTGTTGATCGTGTGTCAAACACGGCGTTGCTGCTTCACATAAAAAGGATATATCACTAAATACAATCATGATAATCAGATGCATTTTTCATCGATTGTCATTTACTGTCCAGCGCCACATGTACATGGGTTCTGTTCAAGTAGAAAACGGTACTTTTCTCGTTGTCTTGCGTAATGCCATGCATTGTCCGGGCGACGTGAAAGTCCCTGCAAAGCTCAAAATGCTTGCTTTGGATCAATATCACCCTAGAATATTTACCGGTGGCAATGCTCGCGAACTTTTATGTCCATGAGCTGTAGTTGACGGACCTAAATATTCACTTGGTAAGGCTGATTGTCGTAAAGCAACCATTAATTCTTGTGGTAAAAAGTCATTGTCTGCTCGAGCAACTGGTCTTTGCGCTTGTCCTGAATGTTCAAAAGAAGAAAGTCTTCCATACAAGTGATCGGTTCATAATGAATCGAACTCACCTCGAAGCTGCGGTAAAACACAAGAATTACTCGAGCTGTTTCCATTATTTTCTTGTTGCTGAAGTTCGACAATACTCATCGTTGATTAATATTCAATACACTATGGAAAATCTGAATTACGAATTTCCTTAACCATTACCAACTACACAGTCGTGACAACAGCCTTCACGAAACTTATGGAACCGTTTGTCAAAGTCAAATTTCATTAAATTTATTTGAAACTTGTACACCCAGATAATTTTTCTCAAAAATTTCAAGAGAAAATAAAAACAGGAGACTAGCGCCATCTAATACGATTGGTCAGTTTCTTCTTTGACCTTTATTTGTTTCGTTGATCTATCTCGCGATATTCATCATCATCATCACCATCGGCATCATTCAGTCATCGCATTAATGGAAAACCAAACTGAAAAGGCTTCGACGTCAACTTCCTCAGTTGAGGAACGAGATTTAATCGTGTCAATGCGTAAACTTGATCTGGTCAAGGAATTAGGGTTTGTTGTTGTTTTTTTTCAATCTTAATGAATCAGCTTATCGTTGGTTATTTTTAAAGAGAAAAACAAGCTCAATTACAACGTATTCAATCTCATTTAAACCAAAATACGGAATTAGTTACGCGTGAAAACCAAGTTCTACGCGAATTTCGTAAAGAACTCGATATGCTTGTACAAGAACGTATGTCACACATTGAAGAATTACGATTAATCCACGCTGATATTAACATCGTATGATTTGAACATCAAGAGAGAGATAAAAAATATTGGAAGATTTTGTTTAGATGGAAACAACTATAAAGCAAGCTGAAGAAGAACGAATAAAAGCTCTACAAGAAAGTAAACGTATTCTGAAAGATTATCAACCTATGAAAGATCAAATTAATAAGTTGCGAGAAATGCTCAACTTAGAAAAAATTCAAGATAATGAAGATGATGAAGCCGCATTCATGACAATACAGTACGTAGAATTTCCCTACAAAAAAGAACACCGAAAATTGTTTCATTTACTTGTAGATTAATCTCACAACAATCAATTGATTCTGACGCAACTGCAGCAAATCGAAGTACTCATTTATCTTCCACAGCATCGGATAATATCCATGAACAACACCATTCATTAGTCGCACCATTTCTTCATCAATCACAACAGATGACTAGTTCGATAAATACCGGTCCGGTATCGACTGGAACGTCAACATCTAGTACGAGTCAATCGCAAGCAACAGGTATTAATGTATCAAAAGTACTTGGTACAATGGCATCAACAGTTGATCGATCAGCATTTCGACAACAGCCACCGCCGATGAAGGTAATGGCAAATGTTGATTTTTCACATTGAATCATCGTTGAATTTAGACTTGTCAATCTTGTCAACAACAAATTCATCGCAATGCACCGATATGCCCCATTTGTAAAGCCAAGAGTCGTTCACGCAATCCGAAAAAACCTAAACGTCGTCATACAGATATTCATTCGTAATCTCAACAAACCCATCCTGTATAGATCTCATTCAATGTTTTCTTTTTTTTGTGTACTTTTCGTAATAATTGTTTTTCTTTTTTTCTTTCGAATCTCTTATATACGCAATATCTACTTAATCGTATTTGTCCTTGTACAAAAATAAGTCTTCCATTGTAGATATTCGAAAGTCATGGCTCGTCGATATGATACACGTGCAACAATCTTTTCTCCTGAAGGTCGTTTGTATCAAGTTGAATATGCTTTAGAAGCTATTTCACATGCTGGTGCTTCGTTAGGTATTCTTGCTGAAAACGGGGTTGTACTTGCCGGTGAAAAACGTAACGTTAGTCCATTACTTGACGATGTGAAATATTCCGAAAAAATCTATAAGATTCACGATGATCTTTGTTGCTCAGTTTCTGGTATAACCAGTGATGCAAATGTCCTAATCAATGAATTACGTATGATCGGACAACGGTAACTACGCGAAAGGCACGATTCCCACCATCGATTATCTTTGGTCTTTCTAGATATTTATTAACATATCAAGAACCAGCGCCGATTGAATATATTGTCTCACGTTTATGTAACATTAAACAAGCCTATACACAGTTCGGTGGCAAACGTCCATTCGGTGTTTCATTTCTTTACATGGGCTGGGATAAACATTATGGTTATCAACTGTATCAATCCGATCCAAGTGGAAACTACGGTGGATGGAAAGCGACATGTGTTGGTCATAATTCTCAAACGGCGATATCCATTCTTAAACAGGAGTACAAAATTGGCGAGACGCAATTGAACGATGCCTTGCGTTTAGCTATCCGAGTATTTAGTAAAACACTCGACACAACCAAGTTAACACCAGAGAAAATCGAAATTGCTGTTTTACAGCACGATGATAAAACTAATGAAACAACAATTCGCATGTTAAAAGACGATGAATTAATCACGTTGATTAAACAGTATGAAGATGAACAGAGTAAATTAGAAGCTGATAGACAAAAACAACAGCAAACAACAACAAGTTCGTCAACTGTCGAAAAAGAGAAGAAATAAGATTCAACACATTTCAATCAAAGATATAAACTTTTCAACATTTAGCCATGATTTTTCTTCTTCTTGTTATGTCTCTATCGGTTCTTTTTTTTATTTGGAATATAAACTAAGAAATAAGATTTTCAAAGGATTCCTTTCATCATGAAACAAACTGAATCGAAGAAGAAGAAACTCTTCGAATTTCATTTTAGTCATTGCTCAAAATTCATTGCAATTGCTTTTGTTTATTTTTCAAAAAAAAAATTTATCTTCATCGAACATATTTCATTGTTTGAATATACACAAATGTCTGTTTTTTTCCGTCTCTGTACAATCTTGTACTTATACAGTTGGATAGTAACAACAACAACAACAACAACAATAACAACAGTAATAATAAAGAGAAAGCACGAATAACATACAACAAATATGTGCATATACAAATGTATTTAAGTTTTTTGTCGACTTGTATTGCTTCGCGTATTTGAGTTACTTCCGCGTTTGGACTTTTTTTGTCTCGACGATGATGGCGAGGGTTTATCTATGAACCAATTGATATGTCGTTCATAAAATTCGATTAATAAGTCGGGTACAAGCTCTTTAGCTTTTTCGTTTGAAATGAAAAATAATTTTGTTGGACAACGTGAACATTTCAAAAGAAATTCGAGTTCTTGTGCTGGTAAGCGAGAACGTGTTATGGAAACAATACGTTCAGGTTCCAAAGAAAGGTAATCGATCGTATTGTTCGGGATTTCCATTTGTTCAGGTCTTTGAATATCATTGGCATTTTCATCGACAATAGGTGATTTATTTGCATTGGAATCAGATCGAAGTTTCTTTCGGCGAGTTTGGGATGTGGTTTTTGTTCGTTTTCGACCGCGACCAGTAGTCAGTGGTGACTGAAAACAAGAAAACTGTTTCGAAGCGATGTTTCGCATCATTGCTTACTTCTAAAGTCATATGTGAAACTGTAGTTTCTTCTAAAAGAAAGATGGAGAATAAAAGAAAGTTCAATACGATGAATTTACCATTTTTGTTCACATTGTCCATACTATCACTTCTGGAAATACCATTTTCATGGCCATCTAAAAACAAATATTGAGTCAACCATTGGATTGATTATCAAACATCTTACTAGGAATATCGACAATGGAATTTTGACTAATAGTAGGCAAAGCGGATGCAGCAAGAGTGGGTGATAAGGCCTGTTCGGTAATCGATTCTTCAAGGCTGATATTAATGTCATCAGACGATGTTGAAAAGACTAGAAATAATTCCAGATTGCAAATTATTACTTTCGTCTTCATCACTCACCTGTTTGAACGAGATTTTCAATTTCATCAAGCATTTGATTTAGAGTTATTTGACACTCATCATCCTATCAAATCATGTTGACATCGCAACCCATCGTATTCAAATCTAGCTTACAATATCTTCCGGACAATTGACACTTCTTTCATACAATTTGATTAAATCTTTGCAGAAAACGTTTTCTTCCGGTTCCCAAGTGGCGTCGTCTTCGTCGTAGCCAAACCATTTTAAAAAATATTCAATCTCACCATTTTCAAGAACTCGCTTATTGAGAATTTTTTCGACGACATAAATATCATCGGCCATTGTAAACAAACGAGAGAATGATCTAAAAAATAGACAACAAAAAGAAGGCAAGTTTCCCAAATGCGTATTATTCTACTAAAAAATAGGTTTATATATAATCTGTACATAGAGATTCTCTTTTTTTCGTTCTTAATGTTTGTGTCCCATCGAGAGAATAATGGGAAAACAACAGCCAATAATAAGAATGAGAAGTTCGACAGCGCGAAATTGTCGGTTGTCATAATGAGATTGTACTTCAGGTAAAACATGCACAGTCGCAACGAATAGGAATGTTCCGGCGCTGAATAACATAGCCAAACCTGTCGAGTCAACGGAATAAGTGTCATGCGCTTTCTAGAGACGAAGAAAGATATAGAGTTGGAAATATTTGGACAACTAGATATTTACACTTTTCAACAGAACAAAAGTAAATATAGCCATCAATGGAGCGGCTAAGGAAAAGATCAATAGGTGACGTCGAATACGTTTGCGGTCGACACCATCAGACATTAAAAACGAGACTAGCCCGAAAGCGGCTGGCGCCTATTTGAGAAATTCAAAGCAATGCAAAGATGAACGAACAGATAGATACTACTTTATGTAACATAATTGCCATGAAAACAATCAATTCAACATTGAATCGACTTGTCGCTGATGCTGCACCTAAAAGAGATCGAATTATTTTCAGTTCATACATAATCTTCGCATAATTGTGTTTCGCGATATTTGATAAAAATCGATTAACAAGTAGCGACACTTACCCAGAGCTATGCCATCAGCAGCTGCGTGCACAACTAGACCTAACGTAGCTGTCCATGTCGACTTGGCTTTAGACATACTCATGGCGCTCGGCGAATCATTTACTACAAACCAAAGTAAAATCTTTCATATAAACGATGCAATTGAATTTACTTTGAGTTCCATGATGTCGAATAATTCTCGAACCACAGTTATCAATAACAAGCATAAACACAAAACCAAGTATCAGTGTTACACCTAAAGGTAATCTGCTTATTCCTATATGAGTCAAAGGAGATTCATACCAATAGCTGAATGTGTCGTGTCGCTATGTTTATGATCCAGTTCTGATCCTAATTCTCTTGGTCGATCGGCTGTGTGTTGATGAGCAGGAGGTAGAAAATCGTCTTTAACACCTTTGTTTTCTTCCTTGCCTTCCCGATCCAGCTGATTTAGATGTCGACCGATGATTTTATGATTAGTTTGAAACTCATGTTGTGTCTGCATTTGATTCGTTTCTAATTCACTCATATAAAGTGCGTGAACGCCTTCGGGAACGATAACAGCCAATGCGGTGCCAACCAGAAGGCCAGCGCCGAGTACAGTAACATAACGCATCTTGGTCTAAAGCAATATCAATTCTTTTTTAATTTTTCTTATTTCAGGAAGAGAAACATACTTCAGACAATGTGAACGCCAGTGGAACAAGACCAGAAAGATATGAGCCAAGAAACATGGCTAGACTAAACATACTTAACATGAACGATTCGGACATTTTCTTTTATTCACTACACAAGGAAAAGATGTCAAATGATTTTAATCGATCATTGATTCAATTTGATAAAAGAAAACATATTTTTAACACAAGAAGCATTTGAAATTGATCCATCAGAAAATCACGGTTAACTTAGGAGATTGAGATAAACAGCAAATGAATAGATGGCAGTAATTTTATTTTTCGCTTTGAACAAATCTGTATTAATCTACAATTATATTTTCAATTAAAGCAAAAATTCATTAGTTGAACACAATAATTTATCAGGTAGAATTTGACAGACATAGAAGGACATCTATCGTGTCGGTGGACATTTCTTCAAGAGGATTCAACATGAATAACGATCGTTTTAAGATATCATTCAGTGAATAAAATGAAAAATAACATATAATACGGATGTTATAGAGTCTGAACATTAGAATCCTCACTCGATGACATCGAATTCGTTCGCGATAGATTAGACAATTGCTGCGAGATAAGAAATGAATTTGCATTTACAATTGGTGCTGACCATTCAGTAGGCACGGAGAGAATACCAGGTTTTAAATCAATCTCCTCGACAGGATTCGTCGGTTCATCCGACATCGTTCGTGAAATATACCATAAGCATCTAGGAAACGGTCAGATATAAACAGTTCCTTCAAAGCAACTCTGTACTCACATATTCAAAAGCAGAGGAATGATTGTCAAACCGGCAGCAAGTAAAAATGTAAAATTTTTATAGTGGATTACCGTTCGTGCATAGATCCAGTTGAAAAAACAGTATCCTGTCACTTTCATAATTGTATTGATTTCTGTAGTTAACGTAAATGCACTTGTTCGTTCGTGTGATTCCAACCATTTCGACACCATCGACAGAGTTAAGAAGTTCGGATAACCAGACAATGAACTGAATAATAAACCAATATACATTTGCAAATCATTTTCTGCAAATGCGAACCAAAGTAATGTTAGACAAAGGAAAATATGACTAATAATACAAATGACAATGTCACAAGCACCAAATTTTGTTAACAATTTCATTCCGGCAACGCTGAAGATTCCGAATATGATTAAGGCAGTTGCTGAAAAGTTTCCAACGTGTTTCGATGTCCAACAAAACGGTGCATTGAGCAGATAAAGAAGAAGAACACTAAATGCCGTGCATAGAAATGAAAATAACGCATATACAACCAGTGTCAACAGTAGACTGAAATATTTCTTTCGCGATCGATTTCTCCTGGTCAAAATTTGACAAATATGAAAATAAAACTGACAATTTGTTGGCCGACTCGCTGATTGCAGAAGTAAATCCGACTGATCTGAATTTGCTAAGTATCTATAATGATGTGTGTCCGATTTGAAAAAAAATAAAACAATAAAAATCGAAATCAATTGTAAAAATAGTGCAATCCAGTATAAATTTGTAAAGCCTTGCCATGCTATATAATAACCAATAACAAATGTACCAATGGCTGAGACAACCATAGATATGGCACCAAAAATAACAAAACGAGATGAACGTTCAGTTTCGATCGTATTTTCCGTAATAAATAAATTCAATACAAAATCTAAATCGAACAATTTAATGTCAACTTCACGGAGAAAAATACTTGACTTACTTCGAACATTATCCGAGCCAGATAGACCGACAATAAATGCAGCTATATACCACCAATGTTCAGGTAAATGAAAATAAATAATTGCTAACCAGATAGTGACTTGAATGGCTATGCCTATCATCGGTAGAATGAGGATAAACCGTCGACCTAACTTGGGGGTATACAATCCAAGAATGTATGTCATGATGATAATTGGAAAACAACTCCAGACATTGATCCAAAAGAATAGATCAGCCGATCGTTGCTGTGCCCATGCTTGAGCAACATCATCTTGTGATCGGCCAACTTTCGCACATTTCTCTAACGAATGGTGTTTGTTTAACGATGTTGATGTCGTTATTGCGGTTACATTTCGAAAAGTTGAATGCAATAAAGGCGTATAGATTTGTAAATAGAATGTATAAATATATTGACCAAGAGTGAAAATAATACAAGTCGAAAGAGTTTGAAGACTGAGAACAGTTGCGATAGTATGACTCCTGACTAATTTCATTCGGGAGGATAATATTTCTCAAAATAGGAAAGAAATGTATATAAACAAAGCACTTCTTTGGCCTTATAGAAGAAAAATCAGTCATGCGGAATGATGAATAAACTAGTTGTTACACGTGTATTCAATGTGATTCATTTTGAAGAGAGAACAAAAAAATGCGAGTTGAAGGATATTTGTATTGCATTTCGTCATTTTATTTAATAAATCAACAGATTGTTACAGGAAAAATGTTAGAGAACAATTAGATCATTTGATGGGTCTTCTTTTGAATTTGATCGAGACTGATTTTCATCGGGTAGATGTGTTATTGATGGACAAGGTTGAACGACTGCAACGGAATGTATGACGGCAATATTTGACGGTAGACACGTTTCCGCTTCGGAAGGTTTAGGAAGGGATTCTTTTGATTTTTGTCGAGTTAACACAAATAAACATCTAAAGAGAAGAAAATTAGAATGAAATTTTCCTATGTTGACGTCTTACACGTTCAATAAAAACGAAACAAGACTGAATCCAGCTGCCATGAATAACGTTAAATTTCGAGATTTAGCCACCGTTCGTGCATACACCCAATTGAAAATCGAATCACCAAATGTGGTCACAATTGTATTGACTTCCGCTACTAGCGTGAACACATGATTTCGTTCATGTGGAGCTAACCATGTCGACATAATTGGTAATGTCAATGAACTTTGATAATCCGCGTATGGACTAATCAATAAACCAGCATATAATTGCCAACTGTATTTAGAAAATGCAATCCAAAGTGACGAAGCAGTAAAAAATAAATGACTTAGAGTGCAAACGAGAATATCGTTGGCACCAAAACGTGATAATAATTTCATTCCAAGTACACTGAAAATAGCAGAAGAGATGGAGGATAATGCGGTATAAGTTCCAATGTTTTCGGATGACCAACAGAATGGAGTGTCGAGTAAATACCAAATAAATGCTGCGTATGTCGAGTACGCTAAGAGGTAGAAGATATAAGCGAAGAATGTTAAGTGAAGATTAATTGATTTCTGACGAGAATTGTTTTTGAAACTGAAGATTCGAAAAATAAACACACAATTTTGACATGATGCTTTCAGAGACGAAGAAGGGCAAGCATTTTGAACTTGTATATCAGCATTGTTGTTTAATAGAGGAGTTCTTTCATCGATTGTTGAAGGAGTTGGATTTTTGAAAAAGAGAATCACCACTCCGATAGACACGATTTCCAATCCCAGAGAAATCCAATAGAGATCAGTAAAACCACGCCAATTTATATAATATCCAATACCAAATGTAACAATAGCAGATACGGTTGTAGCCAATGCTTCGAATAGAACAAAATAAGATGATCGATTGGTTTCTGTTGTGTTATCTGTCATAATTAAAGTCAAAACCAGAGCTGAAATCAAAGAAATTTTCGTAAATGAACGTAAATCTACACATTTCCCTTACTAAACACATATGTTGAACCAGATAAGCCAACAATAAAGCTCGCGATATACCACCAATAATCAGCCAGGTGAAAATAAATAATTCCCAGCCAGATCGTTAACTGACAAGCAGCTCCTAACATCGGTAGAATAAGAACAAATCGTCGTCCCAGTTTTGGTATGTATAATCCGAGTACAAATGTCATTAGAACCATCGGACAACTGTTCCATAGATCGATTCGAAAGAACAAGTCAGCTGATTGCTCTTGTGCCCAAACTTCAGCATTACCACTGGAAGAATTCGCACCACATTGTTGCGAAACATCCGTAAGTGTTTTCTGCCATAAATGTAATGACCGAGTCGCAGTCAGAGTCACATTTTGAGTTGTATTCGACGAGTTTGGATATATTTGTAAATATGACGCATAGATATACTGTCCAACAGTTAATATAACACTATGACATATAGTTTGAAGGCAAAGAATCGTTGCTATAGCATAATTACTGATAATGGTCATTGTGAACCGATTTTCATTTCACATTTTATATTAATGAGAGTGTTTTTACGTTTGAACCAAGAGTGTGTATGTTTTGCATTACTCATCAGCGTACGGATGATGTCTCTTTTTAGCTTTTTCTCTTCTCGTTCTTTGAAGAACAGAAGAAAGTGGGTCGAGAAAAGGCAAAATGTCGTACAGACGAAGTAACAGGAAGGCCTGAGAAGAAAAAGAATGTACTTTTTCTTTTTTTCCTACGGGTCATAATAAATTGGAAAGAGAGAGAAGAGTAAAGTCTGATTTTTTCACTTTTCCACTGGAATTCTTCTTCTGATTAGAAATCAAATACATTACTTTCAGTTTCGCACAAAAATTATTATCATTTTTATACTGATGTTTTTTTGATCTCACAAAATCGTGTTGCTAGAGCATATGTGTTATATAATTGAAATATTGTACAATATAATAGAGGTTAGTTAGTCAAGAATATTTATCACAGTATTACAAAATATTCTGATCGCATGCAGTGTTATTAGGTAAATTCTGTGTTTCATTATAACTGATCGAGTTCACACGAGATCTAATCAAAAATGGTGTATTTAGTAAAGTAATGGATGATGATCGAGAACGAATTATGAGACAATTTGTATCATCGACATGTACTATTGCATCTTGTTGGAAGTGAATTGGCATCGGATTTGCATCGTTTGATGTAGATACAGGTGATTCTTCATTGATTATCTTTCTGGAGACAAAAACAAGAATTCTAAACGATAAAATAATGAAGACTTATTGTGCGAGAATGAAACAATCGAAACACATACATATTCAGTACAAGAGCAACGAGGCTGAGGATAGCTGCTATGAAAAATGTCAGATTTGGAAGGCTGATTACTACACGCGCATATATCCAATTGAATAAAGTACTTCCACATGTAAAGATAATCGTATTCGTTAGAGTCAGCAGAGTGAATATGCTATTGCGTTCATGAGGTTCCAACCATTTCGATATCATCGATGTGGTCAGTGAACCTTGATAGCCCGAAAACGCACATGGCAATAATCTCAAGTACAATTGCCAATTATGTTGAGCGAATGCAGTGCATAAGCATGAGGAAAAAAAGAATATATGACTGATGATACAGATAATAGCATCATTCGCTCCTATACAGGTAAACATTTTCATGCCGAGTAAACTCAATACTGCATATGAGATGGCACTCAATGCCGAATAGTTTCCAATATCTTTCGATGTCCAACAGAATGGCGTATTGAGTAGAAACCAAAGAAATGGAGAGAAAGCTGTCGTGGCAAATAGATAGAACATGTTGGCCGAGAGGGTTAACCATATACTAATAGTTTTTTGCTTAGCTCGCTGATTCGAGCGCAGTACTGTACAAATTTGAAAAAACTGATCACAATTCGTTGGTGACAATTCTTGAGTTTGATCATTTAGAGGTGACAAAAGTGGTGTTCGCTCATCAGAATGTGTATCAACAGATTTGAAGCAGACGATCACTATAACTATCGATAATATTTGGAAGGAAAGTGAAGCCCAATACAGATTAAGAAAACCACGCCACTCTATGTAATAACCTACAGCAAATGTGGCCATAGCTGATATAGCTGTTTGCATCGCGCTCAAACGTACAAATTGAGATGAGCGTTGACTTTCTACTGTATTTTCAGTGATCATGATCGTTAAAGTTAAACCTAAAAAACAACTACGATGCATCAAGAATAGTTTTTCGAACTAGAGACATCACACCTAGAACACCACTTGAACCTGATAAACCAACGATGACTGCAGCTACAAACCACCAATATTCAGACAAATGAAAATAAATAATTGCCAACCAAATAACAATTTCCATACCCATACCAAACATAGTGAAAATAAGCACAAAACGTTTTCCTAATTTAGATGTATACAAACCAAGAACATAAGTCATGATTATCACTGGACCACTGCTCATCAAATGTATCCAAAATACTAATTCTGCTGAACGCTGTTGTGCCCATAATTGAGCATCTGTCACATTCTCTGCCACATTCAACCAGTACAACGAACGGTATCTACTCGTAGTTAAAGTAACATTCTCGATATTTGTCGATGTATTTGGATATGTTTGCAAATAGAATGCGTATATATATTGATTAATCGTCGAACTAAAAGAACCGAACAACGTTTGTAAACATATTATTGCCACTATGGCAACATTTTGGACATTAGACATGATAAGTTGACATGGAAGTTATGTTAATAGCAATATAAATTTGGTCGAAGAAGAAGAAGAAATGTAAAAAAAAGGCGTCGTTAGTTTTCTTTTTCTTTCAGTCTGTCACATGTTGCATTTAGAAGACATGCAGCGTTCAAGAAAGAAAAATCTTTCTACCGATCTTTCTCTCATTTTTTTTCTCAGAGAAATGAAAGCAAAAAAACCTGGTACTGTCATATGATCAATAATCGAACGAGAAAATGTATATTTGTATAGATATTTCTATATAGAACAAAAAAGAATAAAAAAATCTATTCAATAAGCAATATTCGGCGTTGGATCTGGATTTCTGGGCACTGTTAAACGCGATTTCTTTGTATAGATACATGTCATTGCGATAGTAATACATATTTGAACGAAAGTAAACGAGAAAAATATAACAAGAATAATCTTTATCAAATAGGACGAATCGTGACATCGGTCAGGACCTAAAAAGATTTTGTAACATGAATCTGACGCCAGATTGATCGAAGAGAGAATTAGTGCTATAACTGCAACAATAAACATTCCCAAATGAAATAACTTTAATCGTTGAAATGAACCTTGATTTTTATGTGGATGACTCATAAATAAAATTAAATAAATGCCTAATACAATACTTAAAGCACCTGACCATAGTCCAGTGAATGAATATGATTCGTTCATAATCGTTAGAATCACATCACAAACAATCGTTCCTAGTCCGACAACCATATGAAGAAGTCCTGATCCTAATAGATATCGTGTAAATCGATTCGGTGGTGTGACCGTAGGCCGTCTGACCGACCTTTCTTGATGGCCCATACCTTGACAAGGTACACTGTAGATCGGCGGCGTATAGGACGGTGGATTTTCATAGTTATTCGTGACAGAATATGCAGGCGGTGGTCCGTATAAGTCATCTTTTGACATCGGCCAATTGCTCACCATCATGTTCGTTTATTTTATACAGTTCAATATAATAAATGAGAGTAATAAAAAAGCGGAAGACGCCGAACGACGAAGAAAAAAAAAGGAGAAGCGAAAGAAAATGATGAAATCAAGATCACAGTAAAAAAATGAGAATGAAGTATGCGAAAAAAATTGGTAGAAGAGCATAGAGAGGGAAAGAAAAAAAATGTAGAACGATGTGAAGGTCAACACGCAATATGTGCGATTTGAGCACGTCGAAAGGATCATTACGATGAAGTATATACATAGTTTAAGGACACAAGTCCGACGACCAATCACATCGATTTATTCGCGAATTGAATTTCGTTGTCAATGGACATTTGAATGGAATAGGATAGTTATTTGAACATATGAAATATCGTTTACAATCAGTTGGATTCGGGAAAACGCCGTTTGTTGTTGGACAAACAAAATCTTCGAAAGAAAACAGACAGAAAATACATACAGAAGAAAGAATCGAATAGATTTTTACCAGGTTTCGATGTTGAAGTTGTTGCTTCAGTTGGCTTGAACTTTGATTCGGAAGAGCAAGACTATTTTGATAAGAAGAAATGAATTAAATTACAGATAAAACAAAATGAATTCTAGAGAAATTTGTCGTTCTTTCGATAACATTCTATGAGAAATGTCTGACTTTTGATTTCTATTCAAAGGACTACGATCATTTCGACAAGACCAAACACATTATACAGTTATTACACCGTGATTATTCATTTATTGTGACCAATTTCCACCGTGCAGTATATGACCAGAACGAATGAACAGAAAAGAGTACCTATAACCTGGTCGTTAACATTTTTCATCTTGATAATTCATCGGATATGGAGTAATTGAGAGATAAAAATCCGCATAGTCTGTCAATATTACTTTTATATGATTACGAAACAGAACGAGAATGAAAGCGATATAAATAATTCAATCAGTTCACTTACCGAACGTTCTTCTGCACAAGCTTTCTGTTCACGTGAGAAATACTTGTTCTTTGCGCATTGAAATCGACCAGCAGGCTCAGTTTGAGTTGGTAAACATACATAATAGAAATGACAATCATCTTCATCGGCTACTACATCTGGACTTGTGACATTTGAGCATACGTTAGACTTCAATATCGAAGAAATCGGTGTTGCTGTACTAGTGTGAATTGGCTGAATAGATCGAGAAGATGATGAGGGTGATTGTAAAAAGATTCGAGAAATAATGGAAGTTATCGGAAATGGACCACGTTGACACGAAAGGCCAGTAAAATCATCTAAATCGATCGAATGAACGAGAACACCAGCTAATTGCGATTTTTTAAGGAAATTTGCTTTCAATTCCACTGTGCCATTTACGACCTGTTTATCTGATATTTGTAATGGATGAGTATCATCAAACATGATTAAATTCTTTCCTCGATGTGCCAAAACTGTAATTCCTTCGTTACTTAAAAATCGTTCGTAACCGTCCGATTCAATTCGTTGACAAATCTAATTTGTTGTATGAACAATAAAGCAAACTCTCATCTAAATACAATAGATCTCACTTCATAAGACGAAAGCATTCCAATGGTATGTGTAAGTCGTCCTGGAAAACCTTGCGCGAGGATTTTATCTCCAACTTGATACTTGTTTTCGTCTTGCAGTACGAATGTTAAGCCATATGTCGGGATGCTCATAACTAATTTCTCTTTTGGAACTCCCGTTGAGAAACTGAAGAGTAACATGGAAAGCTATAACGAGATTTCAAGTATGATTCGGATATTAATCGATTGTATGTCTTACGATGGAAAAGTCGCCAATTCGTTTCTCGATATTGACTGGAGTAAACATAGCAAGACTGTTCCATGATTGGATTTCAGTGAAATTTGAAATCGATTTTTCATCGAATGGAAGAAGAAAAAGATAATCAACGTATGGATGCAAAGCGAGAATGTTGAAAAATGAAACTTGATTTGCTGAGTCTGTCGGAGCTTGAAATGATATGGTTAATAAGTAATTGTTCGGTAACGATGGTCGAATGGTCTAGAGGACAGTTGAATGATGCTAAAGCTTGTTGGTAGAAAGAAAATTTACCTTGATTTGCTTGACGAGTGTCTGCGAATCTGTTTGATTATCGATGTTAATATTAATACCATCAGCATTTTTATTTGTAAGCAAATCTTTCCACTGTTCCACATTGATATCGCTATTTGAACTTACTGTTAGAAGAATCTTCAAATCAGCATTGGTATTTTTCAAATTCTTCGATACTGAATCAGTGATCAATGAACTCGTATGATTAATTAAAAGATGTGTACAGAGTCGTGTATTAATTTTATCGAGTGTAAACTGTATCCGACCAGAATATGTTTCTACTTGCGAACTAATAGAACAGAAGACATTGCTGTTATGGTCGGAACGCTGCTGTGATGGATTAGTGTCTATTCCATCTATGACGAGAAGATAAAGATGCGAAGAAAAGGTGAAGAGTACTTCATACCAATACGTCTGTCAGATTTCAAACCAAATACATCAGCAACAGCGTGCAATAGTGGATAACGACCGTTGCCGCATTGGCCATTGACATCGTCCATTCCTACAGATGATAATGTCACACCACCCAAACCTTGAAGTTTGGCGAAACGAGCCTAGAAAAATAGTTGAGCGTCCAAAGATTTTTACTTTGTGTGATCATTTACTTTCAATGCAACATCGGTAATTGTATCCGAACTGATCCATTGTTTTCGTTTTATATTGATTATATACGTTGAACGACTTGGTTGATAGTAAACTTTGATATAATCAGTATTTTGTATCAATTTACATATCTAAAATCAGTCGAGATAATGAAAAATTCATACTCAAATCCATCGAAATTACATCGGAATATGCAACTGTCATTGATGTGCCAACAGTTTGTGATCCAATCTTATTCTGTTCCCCATCTACTAATCCAAATAAACGTCCGTATGTTGGTAAACCTAGAGATACGATTTCAGGTGCAACGCCAAGTTCCACTAGATAGTCAATTGCCGAATTCTACAAGAGAACAGAGAAGTAGATAAGTATATGTGATTTGGGAATTTGCATTTACAATGTTATCCGATTGATTGTCATCTTGTTTGTTTGGTGCAAAGAGTGGATTGATCAGTGAAGTAACATTCTTTGATGGCCAGTCGAAAGCCATTAATCGAATAAAGTTAACTACACTAGAAACAGATTCATTTCGATATTTAGCTTGAAAAAGAAATGAATATCAATTTCATTTACCTTGATAATGTATCAAAATCATAGCTATTATCGAGTACAACTTTATCTCCACTAATACCAATCGATAATAAGAATTGACCAGAGGTAAAGGTTGCTTTTAATTCCTGAAAACAGAATCCTTAGTTGGAGAAAAAAACCTTATTTTCTCTCATCGAACATACTGAGAGCCATGTTGATAAATGATCTTTATCGTCTAAACTAGCTACATCCTGTGCTCGTAGATTCCAATCGATATCTATGAAAACAACACATTTGAATAAATAGTGAACAATATGTATAATATACCGAGTCCGTCGAGATGGTTATCAATTAAGTATTGTTGGATTTGGTTATTGAATAAGGCTCGTTGTTTTGTATCACGGATTAAACTTAAGTGTTTGACTTTCCATTGACCAAGAATACAATAGAGAATTTTTAGTTTGGGATTCGTATTTCTCATTTTCGTCAATCGGTTAACTAAAAGCACAAATATTTTGCTTTATCATGTTAGATTGTCAGCAACGAATCTTACTGGTATCTGTTGAGAGAGGTGTTTGAAAAATATCGGAATTAGTTGCAAAAGTTTCTTCTCGAATCAGAATTAAATGTGAACATAAATTGACATCAAGACTGTTAAATACGAATGGATTAATTGTAGTCATACAGACAACGGATGGACTTGTGACTGAAATGAAAATAATAAAGTCGGATGATGAAATCAGTACAAATTTGACTGAAAATCTTCGTTAGAACATATATTTACCAACAGATGATGGTGAGGTTGGCTTAGTAGTAGCAGGAAACGATGGAGTTGGGGCAATAGTGGTAGGTCCTGGTAGGGTTTGTGTAATAGTAGTAGATGGTGAAGTTGTTGCTGATGTGTTAGAAGGCGTTGTAATGATGATTGGAACAGTTGTTGTTGTATCTGTAGGATCAGTGGGTTCAACTAATGGCACAATTGTATTCGTTCGAATAATGTTAACAACAGTATTGAGTAATGGATATCGACCACGACCACAGAAATGTCCAGAGAAATCATCAAGATCCGGTGCCCAAAGCATAACACCACCAAGATCTTTCCCGATAATATAATTGGCCTGGAAAAAAGAAAACAAGTTCTTTCTTATTACGCAATAACCACTGACGAAAAATAGTTTCACATACACGAATCGTGAGTGTATCGATATTATCATATCCCACCCAATCGCCGTCACCGTAAGCATACATGGACTTTTGTACTTTGTCATATTTACTTGTCCACTTATTATCTTTTAATTTTTCGCAAATCTACAATAGATTCTGTTGCTCTATCTGCCTTTTCTTCTTCTCTGTTTATCTCACTTCATAATATGAAAGAAATCCCGATTCTCTTGTATATGTGCCAGGTTCACCTGGACCAAACGATGGTGCACCGATACCTGTATCCGAGCTATTGACTAATTTAAATGTTCTGCCGTAGAATGCTAAACCCATGCAGATTTTATCTTTTGGCATTCCGCGTGCAATCCATTGGTTTACTGCCCAATTCTAAACGATAAATAAGATTCACTTCAGAATTACAATTTCACTACGCATGCGTACTTGATTAAGTGTTATCTGACTGCCTTTTTCTTCGGGACGTGCATACAAAGCAGTGTGAAGTCCAGTAGAATTCTCCCAACTACCACCATGAAGATCATAGGTCATCAAATTGATAAAATCAAGGTACGAAGCAATTTCTTCGATATCGTATCCTTTTTCGATTTCTGAAGCACCGGCAGCAACAGCGGCTGTCAATAATAAATTATGGGGTTCAAAAGCAGCTTTTAATTCCTGCAAAAAACAATGAATCTACCTAGATCATATAAAGAGTCCAATAACTAACCTTGACAAGAGTTGTAAAATGGTCTTTATCTTCGGGTCGACTACCATCTCGACTGCTAGGATATTCCTATCAAAAGTAAAAATACACGGGAGATGCATGTGATTATAATGGAACTCTTCGTCATTCGTACCCAGTCGAGATCGAAACCATCAAAACCATGACTGAGAATGAACTCGGTTGCTTGTTGAACAAATGCTTTTCGTAAACTATCATCTCGGACTAAATCGGAAAATCCGGCCGAGCCAAAATTCCATCCACCAACAGCAAGTAATATTTTCACAGCAGAAGTTTTCTTCAATGCTAATATACGGCTGAACATGCCTGAAACAAATAGTTTTCTATACTAAACAGGATTTTCTGAGAATCATGCAAACCCTTGCTCCAGTCATTATCTTCATCGTTCCATTCGAATGAAGCAAGTTTAGAATCCTTGATTACAGCAAATGCGTATATGATATGTGTACATAATGACGGATCAAGATTTTCAGGTTCGAATTTACCACCTCCTGGACGATATTGTGCCCAACTAGAACAAACGAAAATCTCTGAATGAATAGTTTTTGTGTTAGTGCAGATCTTTTTCAATACTTTGTATAATAACAAACGATACGTCTACGTTTGGAATCTGTAGGACTTTCAGTTGTGGTTATGGCTGGTGCTGTTGTTGTTGCTGGTACTGTAACTGGTGGTTTAGTTGATGTGATCAATTCTGTATTACCACGAAGAAGATTGACCGCAGCATTCATTAAAGGATATTTTCCTTCCGAACACAAGCCACCAGTAAAATCATCGAGATCCGGAGCCCAAAACATGATACCAGCTAATCCCATATCTTTAGCGTATTTAACCTACGAAGGAAAAAAGCAAAGAAAGAAAGTATTTATTCGATCCACTATGTCGATATCGAGGTACTTTTAGACTGAGCGAATAAGCATCATCAAATCCAACCCATTCACCACCTTTGTATGCATAATTCGATGCTTGTTCTGGATCGTACACTTTTGTCCAACCCTGTTGTTTTATACGTGTACAGATTTCGTAATAAGCTAAAAATCCCGCTTCGCCTGTGTACAAACCAGCAGCACCTAAACAAGATAGAGCTTCTTCTAGATAACCCACGCATCAATCATTATGCACTAACCTGGTCCGACTGCAGGCGCACCAATTTTATTATTACTTGGAGATGCTAATCGAAATGTTCGTCCATACAATGCTAAACCCATGATAAGCTTAGATTTTGGACAACCACTGTCAAGCCAATAATGAACTGCCCAGTCGGCGGTCAACTGTTTGTTTAATTTCGTATCGTTCGGTCGACTATATAAAGGTGCGTTAATACCAGTTTGAGATTCCCACGAGCTAAAATAGTGTGACAGAAGTAGATAACAAACTAGTACAGTAGACATTGAACTCACCCATGTAAATCATATGACATTAAATTGACCATATCAAGTTGTTCGCAAACTTTAGGGATATCGTAGGCTGCATCGATAGTTGGTTTGCCAGCGCCAACAGCAGCTGTTAACAATAAACCCAACGGTCGAAATGCTTTCTTTAATTCGGTAACTAATTTTGTAAAATTATCTTTATCACTCGGCCGTGAACCTTCGCGTGAACCCGGATATTCCTAGAATGGAATTGAATGAAAAGAACAGTTTGTTTCTTGTCTTACCCAATCAAGATCCAATCCATCGAATCGATTTTTTTGTAAGAAGATAATTGTGGTAGTAACGAATGTTTCTCGTAGTGTATCATTATGAACCATATCCGAAAACTTTCCACTACCGTGATTCCAACCACCAAGTGCAAGTAAGATCTTTGGCTTGGATGCCTTTCGTAAATTCATCATTCGAGCGTACATGCCCGTTGACCATTGAGTGCTTTCATCATTCCATTCATATGCTGCTATAACACCATTTTGTAACTTAGCAAAAGCGTAGACAATATGGGTGCACAGGTTAGGATCGATATTCTCTGGATAGAATCGTCCAGGACCGTTCCGATACTGTGCCCAATTGGTATAATAACAGACAACAGTTTGAGATGCTACAAGAACAAAATAGACTTTTCTTCTACAATTTTTTAATAACAAAACTGACCATCATCGGAGAGTTGTGGCGTTTGATCTGCTAATGGAGGTGTGTTTAGCCATTGTTGCCAGAGTGCTGGTGGTTTATCAACTTCATTTGCATTCGATACTTTAAATGATTCGATAGAGACATTTGTAGACGCTGTGTGGTATTCTTCTGTTGGATGGACATTCAAAGATTTGGTTAGAGGTGCAATATCAAGATCGAATTTCACACAATACGTGTTGCGTAAAAATGTAAATTGAGCGGAACAATCATCGTTACCGTCCTGAGAAATATCATAAACAAAAATTTTTTCGTCTTCAATTTTCTTACTGTTTTAATATTCGAGACAACAGTATTGACAATGACAGGTAAATTGGTCAGGAAGAGTTTCGTAGTAGCATGAATATCTTCGGATGTTTTACCGTCAAATTGCAAATCACTTCGATCAATTTTACTCAAAAGTTCGTTGGTGATATCATCTTTTGAAACAGATGATGTTTCTTCGGACTCAGCACTGGTAGTACGTTGACGAATAAACTCAGCTAGTTCGGGAACGAGATGTTGTAAGAATTCATTGATGGTTACATTTACGTGATCTACCGATATGAAATATCAACATTTCGAATTAATATGTTCTAAATCGTGTTTACCTATGCTTGGTTTCGATGGTTCGATGAAAGGTAAATCAGGTGTATCTAGATGAGGGTAATCACGTTGAATTTGATCTTCTTGAGTAGATGTATCAGTTCCTTCTGTTTCAGTCTCGTACTCTTCAGGAATAACAGGTTCAGGTACGTTTGGTAATGGCCCATTTCCTGGATCAATAACGTTTGTTGCGCTAGAATCAGTAGTTTCCGTTTCGTCAACATAATCTAACAGACAATTGAAAACGTGACTAAGCGTAACATAGTGTTTATATTCTTACCTTCAGGAGTTTCCAATGTTGTTATTGAAGAATCTTGAAGATCGGTAGTAGATAAATTTTGAACATGGGTAAAAATATTCAATAAAAGTAACAACACCAAGCTAAAAAAACCATATTCACAATCACCTTCTTAAAATTACAAAATAAAGACTCGAAGATTAGACTTACACGTATGAGATTCGTCTTAGCATCATTGTTTTCCAGTAGAGTGCTAGTCCAACCGTGCAAAATATCTTTATTCAAGTGAGATCGAAATCTGAAATCTATCAAAATGGCGAGAGTATATATATTTATTCATTCGTCTAACGTAGGATGGGCACGGTGGACCCTAAGTGTGACAGGCAAATGAGATTATCACGACTGACGGACAATCATACCGAATATCAAAAAATATAAAACACATATGTAGTTTTGAGGAACAAATTACATATCGAAGGATATCCTATCATGGACGATAAAATATCTTAAAAGATACCGTAGGAAATGCACGAATGAACAAAAAAAATCAAGAATATAATGTGGAACGACTGGCGTCAACATTGGTTCGCTGCGGCGTTTCCTTAGACGAATATTTCAATTCGAATGAATTCTAGAAGATGATGAAGAAACAGTCGACACGATTATCTATGTGATCTTTTTGGACGAGTAGAATACTTCTTACGTCGTACATGTTCGTCCAGTGAAATCGCTCGCACAAGCGTTTTTTTTGTATCTCGTCAGAACGAACATATTATATATACTGACAATACATATAATGATAACATGACTGAAAACGGTGAATGTTGCATTGTCAGAATCCATTCTCTTATCAAGAAATGGAATGACAAACATTTTGCATGTAGAATTCAAACACATTAATACACGTAACCACATTCGTTGTTATTTCTCTGCGAAATGCTCTTCTTTTTGAGTAAGAAGTGCGATCTTTCATAGGCGATTAACGATCAGATGTGTCATACAGTCAGTTAAATGTTTCCACTTGATTTCATTCACACGAATTCTCGACATATCAAGCTCAGCATGATATCTATGATTTTTCATTCTTCAATTCTCGCGAGAACAATTAACATTAGACTTTGATTTGTTTGATCTGCTCATTCATTTCTTTTATTAAATAAATCTATACAAATAAATGAAGACTCTCTTATTTTCTCGATGTTACACACATAAATATATATATATACAAGACAAGACTAGAATCGTACAGAACGAATGATCCTTAACGAAGACTGTTGCAAACCATTCATAGTTGTATGCACAGCTGGTAACACAAGTGGAACAGGTAGACCTTCTCGTATGACTGTATGATGAATAACAAGTGTACTCAAATTAATGAATATCTTCGACGAATTCTAGAATAAAAAATGAACTTTGTCACTAAAAAAGAAAACAAGAATTTTGTTGTGTTACTTACTTCTATTCGATAACCAGCATTGTTCATTGTTTTTTTAATCGGAAAATGTTCTATTGATGTGTTTTTGCTTTTAATTGATAGAATGAATGGATATTGAGGGTGAACGTAATTACATCGAATGATGAATGACCCTATTGGTTGATCATTTTGATTCAAATATTCTTCACATATCTCAGCAGGCAAACCTTCTTGATACCAAGCAGCAACTGATAATAGATCATGATCACTGAAACAAAAAACAATTGATTAAAACTAGTAATTTGAGACATCGAACTCTTCAAACAGCTATTCAGGAAAAGCAACTCACTAGTGCGTTAATCAAGCGTGGTTAACAATGAAAATTTGATTATCATTCTATTGTCTCTCATACAGAATCATTACAATTATATTCGATGTGTTCAAGTGCATGTATGTATAGACGAAATAAGACAATAATCCCCGGGTCATCTATGTCTGCACACACGTATATATGTTTCTATACATCTCGATGTAATTCAAGACGTCAATATATTCATCACGCGATATGGATGAATGAAAGTGAATATGATTAGAATTCAAGGCTGAACAAGGAATAAAGTAAAGACTTACCCGATATGATGAAGTATCGGTTTTGATGTATCATCGACAGACATCGATACGATCGAATGAGAATCTGACGATAGTTGTTTATTTACAGTTACACGAAGTTTTTCGATTTGTTTCTCCAAATTCCATACATTGTCATAGATATCAGTGCTTGGATTCGATGTTTCAGTTCGCATTGGCGATGGAAAAAGTGATGCTAAACTTTTGTGTCGAGCAAGTTTCTCTTTGAAATATTTACTAATACTAATACGACGATTTGCTGAACCGGATTGATCAGCTTGAGATAAACTTAACCGTGAACCGTATCCCGATGAAGATGATAATGATATTGACGATGATGATGTGTTACGATCAAACCGAAATGAATCGGTCGTTTGAAAACCATCGAGTTTTTGCATTGGTGAATCTAAAATAGCAAAAACAATTGTGAGAAAGAAATATTTTTGATATGCAAAACTAATCATAGTCGTCTCCCTTTATATACTAACGTGTTAATCACTGTTTCAAGGCAATCTATCGATTAGCAATGATTAAAATACAAGAATTGTCGCTTTTATATGTACAAAGCAGCATGTATATCTGTGTAATCAAACTATTGATATGTTGTCACTCTTGTACGAACCGCCCGCAACAGAATGATAATTCAATTGAACTAATATCAGAAGAAGAGAAGAATCGTTTCCATTCTTTTTCCCTTGCTGTCCATCTCTTTCTCTTTCTCCCTCTCTCTTATCAAAAAAATAACACATGTGTTCAAACATGGCAATGAGAAAGAGAGAAAATGAGCTCATCAAAAGGTTCAATTGTCGCTCTCTCCCTCTCTCGATATTGATCAATCGACTGTATGATATACGAGAAAGAAAAAAGAGTTTCTATTCTTTATTCGTGCCTTTTTTTTCGAACAATTATCAATCGATAGACAACCTAGCAGATAAACATCTGTTCGAAATTCGAAAAATACTTGACTGACAAAGATATTCAATAGGAGAAAACATCTAGACAGACGCAGCCCAAAGCAATCATCGATGTATTTTTCCACTTGTCGCGTTCTATTCCATTTCTTCTTTTAATGAGTTCCATTCTAATGCTGACCAACATTGAACACGAACAAGAGAGAGAAAAAAATATAATGACGGAACTGGGTGGACAGATTGTTGTTTAGAAAAAGAAGAGTATGATGAGCATTTGCGTGAATTGATCGGAGATGAAGGACGGAAGCGACAACATACACGCAATGATGTCTATCAAATGACCGTTTGTCTATTAACCTTATTTTCATGAATAGAAAATCCGAACGACAAATAAGTAGAAATATGAGTAATGCAGCATGTGTCAAGTCACGCGTTCAACAACATCTGAACAGGATTTTCTCAACGAGTATAAACTCATTTGAAAACAATGTGATGCCTAGTTTTTGATGTGATAGAATTCGTTTATGTACATCAATATAGATGCTTTTCTTTCGAGGATTAAATTCCAATTTATATATGCGAACAAAGCATAAAATCAGAAGTAATAGGCACGTCTATTTATTGTTAAATAAGTATGTATATATAGACTCTAATATTGTTGCGTCGAGAGGAAGAAAGATATTACACGAAGTTATTATAAAAATTTCTTTTTTTTAAACGTTCACGTTGATTCTATTGGAGTAAATTTTTAGCTCATTATAGTGGAAACTAATGTGGTTCTCAATTCTCAAGACGGGCATATAGCATACCAGGTTATTTTTCTCTCTCTCATTCTTTGAAAAACGTTCTTTTTCTTGACAATGTCGAGCTCGTTAACAAGCGCACAGCGAAAGGAATTGAAAGATGCATTTGATGTCTTCGATACAGGTATGATTGTATCCGTGAATAAGTTTCAAAATAAACAGATTTGTATCTAGATGAATCGGGTAAAATCTCTCAAAATGAATTAGGGAATATCTTGAAAGCATTGAACATCAAGATAAATGACAATCAACTGAAACAACTTGTTGTTGACATGGATTCCGATCAGAGTGGTTTGTTGAAATATTTTATATCGATGTCATAATTCTTTGTTTTTCTGTCAAGGTGAAATCGAGTTTGATGAATTCTGTCGTGTGATGAGTGAGGCGTTCTTTAAAAAGTATACCAACAATGAATTACGTGTTGCTTTTCAACAATTCGATCAGGATGGATCAGGTTATATACAAGCAAATGAATTAGAAAGTATCATGCGAAAAATGGGAAGACGTTTCAGTAAATCCCAGATCGACAATATGGTCAAGTCGTTAGATTCAAGTGGTGATGGAAAGATTTCCTTCGATGAATTCGTTCAATTATTTCAATAAACATTGACCTAAAATGTCTCAGTTCAGTTTTGTGTTTTCTATTCTCTCATTTAATAAATCAATCGAAAATAACAAAAGAAACATGAATTCATTATGAATCACCGGTACGAGTTGGAATAGTTAACGGCAGTTGAACAGCAGAATACGGATATACAGAGAAATTAACTTGATCAGGCGATCTCTCTAGAAAAAAAACGAAATCAAAGAGATTGATCGGATTGAGAAAAACCTTAAAAATTCACCTACGCTTTCGACCGATACGACGATACGCGAAGAACGGAACTAAATGCCGAAAATTGCCATTACGCATGACATAGATCAACGGATTCCATCTGAATAATCAAAATTTATACGAATTTAAAATAGCACAAAAAGAAATCTCATACACAACACTTGTTTTAGCAAATAGAGCTGGTATTGTACCGAAGATAGGTGGAAAAGAGTTCTCCTCGACAAACATCCGAACAACAACAGTGATCGCATATGGAGTCCAAGCCAAAAGGAAACCGCCTGAAGAATGCTACACTCAAGAAAAAGTGTCGAACTATGAAAATGTGTTACCAATGATGAGACCAATCGTATGAGCAACACGACGTTCAATTAACAACTGATGTCGAATGTGAGTGTTACTGAAATTCATAGCCGTATTTCGACGACGTTCACGAATCTAAACATGGACAGTTGATGTTCGTTACTGGAGACGAAATTCTACATACTATTTGAATTACATTAACATTGGCTATTATCATGATAAGAACTGGTATAAGATAAACAAATATCAAAATAGTCATATTGTAACTAATGACATTCAATGATCGATCTTCCCATTTGATACTACACGACGCACCAATGCCCTAAATTAATGATAAAATCAATCAATGTACGATTTATATGTCATACTTCATAGTCGTATGTAGACCAACCAAATAATGGCATCAGTGTCCATAGGAAAGCTACTAAATATGCACAAAAAATAAGAATATAACTTTGTTTAGGAGTAATCGTTGTTGTTGCAAATGATCTTGAGACCACAAAATATCTAATGAAATTCAATAAAACATCTTTGAAGTGAAATATTTCTATTTACCTATCGATAGAAAGTAAACATAGCATATACATATTTGAACATCCAGCAAAGTAAGCTATCATTGCTTCAAATACACAGCCAACATATGCAAAAATCCATCTAAATGAAAGCAGGACATTTGTTATTCTCAATCTCAAACACATCCTTCTTACTTGCAATTAATCAGTGCAATAGCTGGTAAAGGTATTTCAAAACAACCTCCAATAAAATCTACTAATATTAAACCACCAATAAATATGTTTGTTGATGTTTGTCGTATTTTCTTATATCGTATGAATATGTATAATATTGAGCCGTTCAAAAATGTACTCATTATCCAGAGAATGATTAGATAATACCCTAGCGGTCGTAAAATATGACACGACTCGAGTTTGGTTGAAGTCAGATTTTTGGTCGTAGGCATTGATATGTAGAATGTTTTAGTAATATGCACTAATAGTTGAACACCGAAGAGTAAGTGCTGAAAAAAGAAAATGATTGTGTCAGAATGATACATGAGTGAAAAGGTTTGAAGTGGAATACCCACTCCAGGATGAGAAATATCTTACTAGCTATAAAAATTCGCCTTCTACTTTTTAAATAAAGGAATCAATTAAATCCTAATCATTTATTAAAATTTTAATAAAAAAAAATGCCAGTAGATGCTCTTCTTTCTCCTAAAGTAAGCAAACAAATGACTAGTGCTTTCCTTAATGAGAAAGAACTCAGTTATTATTGATATAGAAATTCTCAAGTCAAACGTAACTGCTGAAAGCAAAGCTGGGAACATCGCTTCATTTATAATTTATATACATCAGGTGCTGCTAGTGAATTGATGCGTAATTAACATTCAAACGAGAATAAATTGAGAAGCGGTAGCAAGAGAAAGTATCTGGGTCGCAATATTCTTTGTTTTACTTTTAACTAGGCGAAGAAGGCAATGATGAATGACAGTGGTGTTTCAACAATTAACTAACTCGGCACGTATGACATGACAATCATATTTTTCAAACGAGAGTGAACGTGTTCATGCAGAAATCATGTTTTCAGTCAGGTACATCGATCCTGAAGGAACTGCTAAACTTTCAAGTATTATTTTCTTTTATTGTTTGAAATTCATTTGTATCTGCAATTTTCATATATTAAAATTAAGGAAATGAAATATAAACGAACTTTTATTATCGATTAGTCATAGACATTTTCTTTTATTCATTCTTGACATAAAAACAATTTTTCACTCTTACTTACTTCATGGCTCACCCTCTTCATGAAAGAACAGTCTCTTGAAAACTATTTTCTTATTCTAAACTTATCATCTCGGAACATCGCAATTCATAGATAATGCAAATGACGTTTGGTTCGACATCACGAAAAGTATTTCTTTAACGCAGGATACTCAAAAGGTTCTGACATGTTGACATCTACGAATATGGAAGAAGAGACATCTCAGATCTCTTTCTAGATTATACAAGTAAAATTGTTATGCTGATGTCTCATAGAAAGCCTCCTGGATGTAGTTGGATCAACATCCGTCTCTGCAAAATAATCAACGGATGTAAAAATTGCCTTCCGACTATTACTTCTACTTGAAGGTCTTAGCTGCTGATTACAGAAGTATATCGATACACGAGTTAGTTCATTTTATGAACATTTATTTGGCTTGATAGCATGGAAAACTTGCAGCAAAAAAGTGATCACTTTTGAATCAACGCAGTTCAAAAGAAACGTCCGACTTGCTAAAGTTCGTTTTCAGATTGATGTCTATTTATTATTTCAGACTAACGGCGATGTGTAGATTCTCTTCATTATTTAGAAGTTCGCAAAATGTAACACTATTAAAAGTACAGCGAAGTTATTTTTATTCTAGTCTTTCTCTTCCAAAGAGTATCAACAATAAAATTCTTTCTAATATATTAACAAACCTGACTGCCTCAAGTATATGATGTAAAAAAATAGCCGGAATATTGTTAACATACATAGGTACATGAAAAAGTCACCTTCTTTTTTTTCATCATTCTGTCTAAGACAACTTGCAAATCCACGATGGTTTTAACTCTCTTGAGTACTCTGTGAAACTAAGAATGCACTTGATAACACATTTAAGCATTCATAGGAGAGTTTTCTTATCCGAAGAAGGAAAATGTTGATAGGCACGACAGTGCAAATTTCTTCTGGTATTTACAAAAGTTTGATTAATTACATTTATTCATTGTAGAATAGATGCATTTAATATTTATAATAGTTAGGATTATCCATGCAATCAACCATTGAAAAAATACTAACAACTTCACACTTGTGATATATAACAGATAGAAAGAGTGTTTTCTATTCAATTAGTATTGTTATGAATTATATTTTTATATATTAGCAACAGTACGAATGAAAAATAAGAACTGTTAAGAAAAAGAATCTATTTCAAATAGTGAATTGTTCATTAATGGTAATTCATTATTGTTTCTTCTGAACTACTAGATCAAAGCGAACTGTACAATGATTGGTTGATCGTGGAATCTTGAAGAATTGATGTAAAGCTAAATCTTGCACATAGATCATCTGATCTTCGCAAGCATCCTTTGTGCTATTCGTACGCAATTCGAATTCTCCCAATGACTGAAGAACTTCAACGTAATGTACAACAGTGTTCGTATCTGATGCAGTACGGTGGAACGTGTATTCAACATGATAATCAATTGTTTTGTTGCTTGTATCGACTTGAGACGATGAAACTGTTCGAGTATATGGAAAGCTACTGTCATAACCAAAAGTTACAAAATGGTTGTCGTCCGCTTCGATGTCGGGTAATCTTGCCTGACCAAGAAATCGACCTTCCGAGTAGAATAAGGCGTCACCACTGGGAATAATTTGATCGTGTGCTGTGATGTTGTATGCATACAAAAGATAGCCAGTGATGTTAACAGGTTGAAATTCGTTTAAGTAAAAACGGTGCGGTTCGATTGTGACACTTGGATTCAAAAATTGAACTGATTTTGTTGAACGTGGTCGGAGACTAAATGGAGCTTTGGATGCAGCATAGTAAACATAAGAGCCTGTAAAATCTTCATCGATTGTTATCTCAACGGCGTCCTCAGAACTACCGCGAGGTTCGTCTATCTGTCGAATTAGTTTAACACTATCTAGAAATCAAAATCAAACAGTTCTAAATTAGAATTTGAAACAAAAAGAAATCTTACCAGCAACAAATTCTGATCCTGCAACGATAATTGCATGATTGCCATTGTTATGAATATCCGCATAACTGTGCATTAAGGATTCTTCACGAGATTCTGATGAGTATGCTTCGATGACATATCTTGGTTTCCATGAAAAGCTTTCATCAACATAAGATAAAAGCGGTAATGGTAAGTCAGAATCTCTTCGAGCAGAATTATCACAAATAAAGCTAATTTCATAATAAGGTAATATTGGTTTTTTAGATAAATACTGAATATTGTCGAATGATGTCAAATAGAATGTACGATCTGGTCGGCGAACTTCTCGAAAGAGACGATCTTCAACGTTGACAAGTTCAATTTCAACACCTTCAGAATCGGCTAAATCACGGCGATAAATGAATCGTGAGCCAACTTTTTCGAAATTTGGTGATTCATGGAAAATGATTGATCGATGAGTGACATTCGTATATAAAACTGTTAATGTTTCTTCATTGATATACGCATATTCGTCATTGTTGAAGAAAAATGCCAAGTGTGCATCGTCTTTCAAAGCACCCTCCGATAAATCCAATTTGCTTACAGTTGGATGAAATAATTGAGCATATTTGGGATACAAACGTAAATACACATGTTTGTCATCATTAAGTTCGATTTTCGCTGATGAATACGCAAGAGCGAAAGTAATCACTAAGACGAAAGTGATGATTGTACACGACATTCTTTGATCAGCTATATAGTAAATCTGACTACATCATCGTGCTTATATAGATTCAAAGCAGACGATTCAAAGATATTCTTTTGTTTCCGAACGCGCCGTATTACATATCCATTTCGGACGACCAATTCTTTGTTTTCATTTTATTTTTCGTATGAAATACGACGTTGCTATAACAAATTCATTCGAGCTCTTTGCGGGTCAAGCAAGAAAGTGTGTGCATACTGGAATCGTTTGACGAATAGAAGAGAAAATAAAGAAATATAAGAATAGACTAAACATCTGACAATTCAAGTGTAAATCTCCGAAGAGAATTAGGTCAATAAAAGATTGCAGAGATTTCGCACTTGACATTCATGGAGAGCAAAGTTCTTAATGATCTACTTTTGAAATTTCCTAATTACATATTAATTCATCATTTTCCAGTGTATGGGAGAACGTTAAGACATGAGTAAGTGCCTAGCAAGGCATCATAACCTCTCTGTCGTCCTTATTTTATCATCCCACTGTTTATTAAACAAAAAAAGGCAAGACAGGTCAATGAAAATTTTCTATTTATTTCAAAGATTGTTTCTCATTGAAATAGTTCCATTTTTGATTCAATAATAAACTCGCAAGAAATTGAAATGCGGTCAGAATAACAATCATCGCCATTAATATTACATAACGACTGATACTTTCACCTATTTGTAACCAACTTCCTTCAGTTCTGATGAAGAAGAATAATTCCAATGCTAAAATATCACATAGAATCAACGTGTACAAACGAAATGTTTTGATCATATCTGCATTTTTCATCACGTAAGCTGTTGCACAATTAACAATTAAGATTGGTAAAATGTATTTGACGATGGTCACGAAAGCCATTAGAAACGGATTGAATACCGTTAGGAAACAATAGACAGCCGATGGGTCAAATGAATTTACGGATGCGAAATTTCCGGTACCGAAAAACGCCAAAAGAATGAAAAGAAAGGATTGACATGTGAATAGACGAAGATTGATCTTTTGCTGTTGTTCAGATGTTAAAATCCATGTTAACATTAACAAACATAGGCAAAGAACGAACAACGCTTCGTACTGTGTCGAGAAGAGAATGTATATCGTCATAATTGACGTAAATATACAAATCAGTCGATTCAAACGATGTTGTATCGACGAAAAAAATGGCAGAAAACATGAAGTCAATAAAAGAATCCAACTAAGAATATGAATAAATGGCGAACGTACGGATAAACTATGAACACAATAATTATCAATAATAGCCAATAACAAACAAACACGTTGAATGTAGTTAATCAACGATGAGGATGATTCAGTTTGGAAATATAAGTAATGAAATATAAAGGTTAAAATACCGGAGAGAATTGTGCACCATGATAAAGTTATTTTTATTGTACCAACAGTTGGAAGAAATGGAAAGATAAGAATAATTATCAATAGAATACCATATCCACGCCGATAGCGATCATGGAGAAATGATCTAAACAAAAAAAAAAAGATTGAGAAATTTTTCATCGGATGAAATCAATGGTTAATATTTACCCTTGCCAACGATAAATAGCATCAATAAACAGTAAGAAAACACCGATTGACATCATCCATCGATGAAAAAATGGAACAATGTATGTTTGTAAAAATAATCCGATCAAGAATGTTTTCAACCAAAACGATGCGGATCGGACGTGTTCAAGACCTTGCTGTCGTATCCATCCAATGGCGAAATCTGCTGATAAGAACGTATGTACACAAACCAATGCTGGATACAATAAATGCGTCCATGGTGATTGTTCGACAAGTAGTAAAACGAAAATTAATATTGGAATTAACTTGCACGTTAGTGCGATTGATGAGTTCGTTGGTTGAGTAGGGTTTAATTGATATAAAATGGTGCATAGCGTTGCTAAAAATCCAGTAAGAATTAGCACACTTAATAAAAATCGCCGATAGGTATGATAGTAATGACTGGCTTCAGCTACACGATGCATAAAGTCTAGATGAAAAGAGACACGTTTAATATTAGGTTGAGAAAAGTGGAAGGTTTACGTTTAATATCATCTTTAACTGCATGTAAATTCATATAACCTTTTCCGCTCTTCATCCGTTCGAAAAACTGCTCTTCCTGTAAATCGAATGGATTAAAAAACAGCAAACGTTTCTTTAATATATCGTGTTGTTGATGAACTTGTTCAAGCAGCTGTCGAGCATTTTGTAGATACGCCTGAAGAAGATCTTCATCCACAGGTAGTAAATAATCGATTGGTAGACGACCAGCTGAGTTAATTGCGTAGTCTATTCCAAGAAAGTAAGACATTAGTGGACATAGATCAGCTTGTTCGATATGCACATTTGTATGACGTGATGAGCGAATACCAGAACCCCAAATAAGTAATGGTGTTAATGTTTCTGTATCATCGCCAGCACCATGTGAACCCCAGTCAGTCATACCTAAAACGAAATCTTTCAAAACATTCGAATTCACGTTGAGTTACTTACCGTGATCTGATGTAAAGACATATGTGGTTTTTTCATCATGTTTGTAATAATTTTCTATGAGATTTTCTAAGCGTTGAACAATTCCATCGACGATCTGAATGTTTTTCATATAAGCATCTGACCATGGCTTATGTGAATGACCGTTAGTATCGATTCCGAGTAAATGAAAAAAGAAGACAATCTGATCTTTTTCTAATTCTTTTCCTAATGTATTGTTTAACAAGAATTTACGAAATTCCCTTTCAACCCATAGATCTAATTCATGAGCACGATCATTACCGAATTCTTCATCATTCGAATGATAACAATCAACATAAAAGTGTTCAAACGATTGGCCACGTTTAAACATCGGCACGATATCAGGACTACCAAAGCCAAATGTATATGTACTTCGATTGAACACCGAATCGAACTCAACTAAAACAAATTGCAGTTCATAGTCGAGTGAATATAACATAAACTGATCGATGACATTCATCATCATGCTCATCTGTTTAGTCTATGTCAGTGATACGCAACATTAGAGAAATTCCTACCTGGATTTTCTTTCCATCCACGTGAAACTGCTGAGACATCTTCGTAAAATCCTGATATAATAGCTACATGACCTGGCCGAGATTCTGTCGGTACACGTGTATGTGAAATACCACTAAGACTCGTTCTTTTCTCAATAATTGAATTCAAATAAGGTGTGTTATTCAATGGTTGGAAGAATTTATCAGATCGTAGACCATCGGCAACGAAAAGCACGAGACGTTTTGCTCGCGGTGATCGAGTTGATCGATGTATAGGCATTCCATGGTTAATTGGTGATGTAAAATAAACATCAAAGATGGAATAAAACAACACTAAATGACTCAGAAGAATGAGTAGAATAAACCATTTGATATCCATTGGAAATTTCCTTCTATTATCTACAAACTGGACGGTAACACTGATGAATAGCTATTCGTTTGCTAAATGTGTAAAAATTTATTCATAATTCAAGTATACAAGTCATTTCAAAAAAAAAGGTAAGAAAAGAACAGACACAACACACTGTTAAACAGACACTAGCAAAACAGAACGAGTAGAAAAAACAGAACTACTAATTAACGAACCTGACAAATCAGAAAATGAATATTGCATTAATTAATAGTCAAGAAACAAAGGACGATCAGATCGTGTAGAAAAAAATCAAGTGTATCTGAACAAAATGAGTATAATTAATATAATTACAAAGTTTGAATAGTCGTTCGTTTATATATAACTATCCCGTTGACGAAGATAGCAAAGCAAACCAAGAGCAACAACAATGCAAAATCCCTGAAACATAATGAAAATTGAAAGTATTTTTTAAAAGAAACGTTCGATGTCAGGCGTCAATGTTTTTATTTACACATGTGTTGCCTGCAGACACACCACGAATTCGAAAGACTATCAACAACAAAGAAAGCTGAATTATCATTGCATTCATCCGAGACAAGATTTATCTCATAAATAAATCTGATTTTTGTTCTGATATCGAACATGACAAATGATAGTTGATCGATCGATACAATTGTACACAAATGTTTTCGATTGGTTGAATATATATTTATGTGTCTATTGGCAATTCATCCCCTCATCAAAAGTTGATCTGTCAATCAAAGTAACTCGCTACTATTCATTAGATCTATCGTATCCCACCCATCTCACTCGTCTAATGACAGTCCGTATGCGTCACATTTCGCTTAGCGAATAAAATGAAACCATAAAAATTTCACCTTGTGTTCGATTCTCTTTCCTATGAAGAGATGAAAAGACGAAGCAGACTTACTTCAACAAAAACAAGAACGAACGCGAGAATACCGACAATCATTAAATTTCGATTAATCTCTTTTTGAATCATGCTGAAACAGCCCTATACAGTAGAAGAATCTGTATTGAAAGAAGAAATCGTCATGCTTCGACATACATCTGTGTAAATCAATCCATTCGTTTCATTTCCATTGGTTAGCTTTCCACAACCAACTTTTTCTTCTATACAGCATGAATCTGGAACATGAGATTGATCAGACCAAACATCTCCCTGAGACCAATCACGATAATCATCAATACCGCAGCAGTCAAGCTAAAAAATACATTTGCAAATAAAACACTTTCTTCAAAGAAAAAAACATCCGTACTCTTCGTTGAACAGAATCCATTTTCTTGTAAAACTCGTTTTCCTTAACAGGATATCGACGGATATTATCCAGTAATCTTTGGTGAGCAGATATAGCGGTCTATAGTAAAAATTCAAGTAAAAAAACCTATTGTGCAGTAAAGAAATATTCAACTTACTCGCTCGTTCATAGCAATTATATAGACAACGCCAAATAATAATCCGACAAAGACAACTATCATGATGATAATATACTAATAAAAACGAAGAATATGTACAGAAGATACGTTAGATTTGATAAATACCATGAACAACAAAGCTCGCTTTTCGCACCAAGCACCGAGACATCCGACAATGCCCAACAGCATCGAAAATTTCGCTGAAAAGAAAAACGAAAATATGAATTCATTTTTCAGAACAACGAAAGAATTCGCATGTTCTACCTGAGATAATTAAGATAACAGGCGCTGTAAACCATGGACTGCCCATTAACGAGCCATAATCAGCCGATTTAATATGTAATAACCAACTATATACAACAACTGCGAAACCCAATGCCTAATGGAATTTGTTCTCATTAGAATTTTCAAGTCAAAACATTGTTCTAACTTACGAAAAAACATATGTTTATGATGGAAAACACGCATCGGAACAGCATATAATTCGAGGACATTTTCAATAAATGACTACTACTGTATGTAAATGAATGATCGGTCAATGAAGAAGAATGTATTGGATTATATGAGACATCAATGAAAGAATCGGACGATAGATGTCGGTATTCAGATTTAATTATATTACACTTATCATCAATTGGTTCTCGTTTTCCGTCTAACGTCAACAGACACATGTTTAATGATAAAAATTTGCTTTTTTCTTCGGATATTTTTGCTAGGATCATGATATACCTAAAATAATAAGTGATAGAACTCTCGGATCAACTGGCCTAATCAGTGGAATGGATATCGCGGACTATCAGATCAATTTTAATTATGAAGAGTAAAAAATATGATTGTATGAATGTAAGAAAAAAGGAAGGTTTTGATTTTTGTATCAATGATTAGTCTGTTTATTTATAGAAAATCGAGTTTAGACAAATGAAAATGTAGAAAGCAACGATCCGACAATGGCATAGTCAATCAGAGACCATCCTGATTAGAATTTATAAATATCGTTTAAACAGATCGGTTAGATAATTATCATTTTTCATTATCGATCTGTTGGTGAAGAGAATGTATGTGGAAATCTTGTACGGTGTCTTTTTCTAAGGAATCTCTTTTATCTTCCAGGAATATTGATCGACAGAGTAATCGGCAATATCGATAAAATGTAATCGAGCTTAAGTTTAGCAACTAATTCAGAGTTAGTTTTAGGTGCAAAGAGTCGAACATTTCCACATTCTTTTGTTTTTTTTTTATTATTATTATTTTGTAAATCTTCTTCAAGAACTAGGATTGTTTTAGATTTTGATTGAGAGAAAGTGAGAGTGGGAGAGGAATGGCTAGTCCACGTACTCGATCGGTTTTAAAAGATCTTAAACTAAGAGATGACAACAACGTTTGCTTTGAATGTGGAGCATTGAATCCTCAATGGGTTTCTGTCTCCTACGGTGAGATACAGGTCTTTCTCTCCCATTAATTTATAACTCTCTACGTTTTATCAGGTATTTTTATTTGTTTGGAATGTTCCGGTAAGCACCGTGGTCTTGGTGTTCATCTATCATTTGTCCGCTCGATCACTATGGACAAATGGAAAGATCTCGAACTCGAAAAAATGAAAGTTGGAGGTAACCGTCGAGCCAAGGAATTTCTGGCTAGTCAACCAGATTATAATGCAAGTACAATGAGTTTGCAGCAACGATACAACTCTCGTGCTGCTGCTCTTTACCGAGACAAGATATCGACTCAAGCTCAAGGTAAAACATGGTCAGAAAACAGTTCACCGGCTCAAAACCACAGTTCTCCTTATGTGTCATCTTCATCATCGAGTTTTAGCGAAAAACAATCGAAAGTAAGTACAAGCTTGGTTATAAACGAAGCACAATTGCCATCCTGGATATTCATTAGCCACCTCCACCAGTCGAACGAGCACAGTATCGAGCATCAGAACAGCGTAGTGAAGATTATGGTGGCTATCAAAACAGTGGCTCGGGTGAACAACAGTATGCATCCGGTCTTGGCAGCGGGAATCCGAAATATTGGGGCTTTGGTAATACAAATTATGACGCTTCAAGCGAACGTCAATCATCGAATCCAGATCTATTGACATCATCGATATCGAATATGAGTCTAAATGCTGCAAAATGGGCAGGAGTAGCAAAAGATTCAGTTTTTAAAATTTCCAAAACCGCAGCTGACAAAGCAAGCGAACTAACATCAAAAGTAACTGAACAAGCCAAAGATGGCTCACTATTGACAAATGTTCAAACTGGAGTTACTAGTATCGCATCATCCATGGGTAAAATCGGTAACAAAACATGGTCCGATATGCAATCATTATGGTCAGGAAACTATCATTCAGCTGATCGGGAAGACGAGCGTCTTCGTAATACTCATGGTTATTCCGATACAGTGAGCTGCTCATTAGTCTTTATGATTCTCAATAAGTATCTCTTTGTAGAACGATTGGTCTTCTTCAACATATCAACAACAATCTAGTTCATCATCAACGAACCGTGATTCTGGTTATCAGAATACGTTCAATAGTTTACCAGTCGCTCATCATAATCAACAATCGAGATCCAATGATGATGTTTCCAAACGAGAACGTGACCTTAGCTTCGAATCATGGTTAAATGACGAGCCTGCTCCTAAACCTTCGTCTTCGACAACTCGATCCTCATCGTCGAAAAAGACTAGTAGTGCGAATTCATCTGCTTCATCGAAAACGAAATCAGAATCGAAAGCTAAGCCAACGCCAGCACCGGCACCGGCTCCAGCACCTGCAGCGAATCTAATTAATTTCGATGAGGAAAAGTGGGCCGATGACGATGACGCTGGATGGGAATCGATCGATACCAAATAAAATTTTCAACCGTTTATTTTCTTCGCTCCCCAATTGAAGCAAGAGCAATTTTAGTTTATTTAATATTTATTTATTCTTTTTTTTTCCTTCGGTGGTGATGTTGTTTGTGCGTATCTTAAACAGTTCATTTTCTTTTTACTTCATTTTCATCAGGAGAATGCGACAAATACATAAGAGCACATCGTTCTTCTTTTCCGATTGTAATTTCAGCAATCTTAACTAAATATGTTTTCTTTTTGTTTTTCTTCTTCTTCTTCGAACATCTTTGTGGCAATTCCAAACTCTTTACACTCATTGTTGTTTATGATATATATATATATAAATACATAAATTCTTTAACACATCTATAATCCGTTTTGATCATGATTAATCTCTAACGGCAATCTTTTCACAAGCACGCCTGCGTTTCGCTTCATTGAATTCTCACCTTCAATAGACGCACGAACGTATGTATATCTATATAAACAAGACACATATGATCCAATTGTCATGTGATTATTGTCATTTGACTCTATACACAGGTAGGTTTGATATCGTCTATCTCCTTTGTGCTACATGAAAGAATAGAAGAAAGTGGGTGTGTCGAATGAATAGAATCGCTGTATATCAACGCAAAATATTCGCATTGCATCATGTTACGATGATCATTCCTGAAATTCATTGAAGTCTATCTGAATTTAGCGTTTCATAATTGCTGCATATTCCCATCTCAGCAATCTTGATAGTCACAGCTGCATGTCTTTCTTGTATAGACTTTATTTATACAGTAGGCGAACCGAATAACTATTCAAACGGTTTCAATGAAATAACTCCACATGTCCGTAATGAAGAATAAAAGGGAGAGAGGAAGAAAAGAAAAAAAAAGTTTCGAATAGTCTTAGTTCTAAAGCCTGCCAAACACATTTTTCGATCCGGTATATATATATATTTATTTACTACTTAGGCATATACATATGCTACCATTCTTTTTTTCTGTATAATTTTAAGGCCACTTTTCGCTTTTCAAATGACGTCAGACCTTATTCATATTATTTCGGTTTCTGTAATGAAAATCAGAATCTTTGGAAGTTGGAGGTAGCACCAGATGGTACGAGAAAGAAAAGTGAATTACCTTATGACTCAAATTTCGTAGTTTTTATACTTGCATGCTGCTGTTTAGAAAAGACATTCACTTACCGAGGTTGAATTTCTTTTGTTCAGACTGAATCTTGCATCATCTACTGCACGAGACATCTTTCTTTCTGATGCAATGTTATAGTGAATGAATATTTATGAACATTCGCTCAGCGTTGCCTTCTTTTCTTTTATACACATATTGTTCTTCCTCTTCGGATATCTATTCCGAATAACTCTTATTACATTTGTACGAGAAAGAGTAATATAAAAATCACGCGGTAGCATCAATAAATAATTACATTCGACTATCTTTCTTTCTAAAAGATAAATGGCTTGTCCATATGCACGATTTATCGAACGTGATGATGAAACGTCATCGGCAACAGCGAAATTAACATTGAATGGTTCTGTTAACAACGATGCACTGGCAGAAATTCTTTCCCTTACTGGTTATGGTCAAACAAGTTCTGTCAAGCCGGAACTCAAACGT
Source organism: Adineta ricciae (assembly GCA_905250025.1). Classification (NCBI taxonomy): domain Eukaryota; kingdom Metazoa; phylum Rotifera; class Eurotatoria; order Adinetida; family Adinetidae; genus Adineta; species Adineta ricciae. Next base: position 118,367 of record CAJNOJ010000156.1, on the reverse strand, counting down.
TTACCTTCCAGTGATGAACTGGTTACTTATGGCAACTATCTTCAATTGAACCGATTACTAGATTCTCAAGTCTTGTTAAGCGCTAAACATGATCAGAATAAACATCCTGTTCATGATGAACACTTATTCATTATTATTCATCAAAGTAAGATGCATTTTCTCGAACACAAAAGAGATTTACTGTATGTAATTCCTCTATTCAAGCTTTTGAACTTTGGTTTAAACAAATTCTTTGGGAAATCGATTCTTTACGAGCGATATTCGGAAATAAATCGATCGATGAAAGTCATATGTTTGTATCGATCAATCGTCTTCAACGCTGTGTTCAAATTTGGCGTTTGTTATGTGATCAAATCATTATTCTCGAAACGATGACACCATTAGATTTCATGGAGTTTCGTTCCTACTTATCGCCTGCAAGCGGTTTTCAAAGTTTGCAATTTCGTTTAGTAGAGAACAAACTAGGTCTCACAGAAAAATCGCGTGTGTTATATAATCAAACGTCGTACAAAAATGCTTTTCCAAGTCTACATGAACAAACAGAGTTGACGAGTTCGTTGGAAGAACCAACGTTATTAATGTTGATTGAAGTAAACAATAACCTACTCGATAAAGATATTCTTATTCTGTATATCTGTTTCTAGCGATGGCTTGAACGAACACCAGGTTTAGAAGATTCAAGTTTTAATTTCTGGGAACGATATAAACGAGCTGTCGCGCAATATATCGAATACCTTCAATCAAATGCCCAAGTATGAGAATTTCATCTTTTTCTGTTTGGAAACTGATGGATGTTTTTCTTTAAAGGACGAACCTAATCCAACAGCACGTGAAGCTGCTTTAGAAGATGTTAAAAAGACCGCTGATTCGTTTCGATCGTTAATTGATGAGAAATTTCATCAACAATTAGTGGCGAGATCCGAACGTCGTATGAGTCATCGAGCTCTTCAGGGTGCATTGATGATAATGCTCTATCGAGAACAACCACGTTTTCAAGTTTGTTTTGCTTTGCATCGAATTAAACAAATTCTACGAACATTTCTTTCAGGGTCCGTATCAAATCCTATCACTATTAATGGATGTCGATGCATTGATTACAAAATGGAGATGTAAGTTTAAAATGATGAAAAGGATTTATCGTAGAAAATCGTTGTAGATAATCATTTAATTTTGGTTCAACGACAGATCGGAAATAAACAAGGTACAGGTGGATCTGCTGGTTACAGTTATCTTCGTTCGACTTGCAGGTTTGTTTTGCGAGATGCTTATCATATAAAAAATATGTCGTTTTTTAGCGATCGTTACAAAGTCTTCATCGATTTATTCAATCTCGCTTCGTTTCTTATTCCACGAGAATTTCTTCCGAAATTAACAACTGAAATGAAAATGCGTTTGGCTGTCGCAAATGTCCAGCCATCATCAGAAGATAATGCAAAAGAAGACGGTGAAGAACTTCATCGAACATCAGGAAAATCTGCAAATGAAAGTGGATTAATCGATAAAGATGCATTTCATCCCGTCAATGATTGATTTTTCTCCAATGAAAACATAAATACAAAGTTCATCTTTTCATTTTTCCTGGGTTAAGTTTTTGTTTTTATTATCAAATATCCTTTAGAATTCAAAGGAATGCGTTTTTTTTTGAAGATTTACACATTATGTTTTCGAAAAACCATTCTTTGTTTCTTATTCAACATTAACATATTTATCTACTAGCCAGACTCCGCGTACATTTTCTCTCATATAAACGACAAATGAATGTTGCACCATCTTTTGTTCGAATTTGTATATTTTCATTGGATCTTAAATAAAATACGCGCATGTAGATTTCGAAAATAAAACACGAGATTTACAAAATAAAGACTTTATTTCACACAAAATTGCTAAGCTCAGGTCATGTGTGTGTCGATGAGGAGGATATTTGAGGTAGTTTGGGTACAGTTGAAGTACTGACATTACTGCGTGAATCAGATTGATTTTCATTAGGGATTGTGCTATCGGTTTGAGTTACAAATATATTTGTTGTACTGTCACCTGGTTGATCTTCGTGAATAGATTGTTCACTAGAAAGCAAACTTAAGAGTGAAGATTAACGATTGAAAAGTGTCTTACGTTTGAGTTCGAGATTCTAGCATCATATGAGGTTTCTTCTCATTCATTCGTTTGAATAGTTCTCGAAGAACTTGTTCTTTTTGTTCCCATGTTAAGTCACTCGCTGACAAATTGGCCGTCAGGTGTTCCCTATTCAATTGAATAGGTTTATTCATTGTTGAAAGAAACATGTCAATATTTACCATCTTGTTTCTTCGTCCAATCCTTGCAAAGCACCATTTGGATTAAACTCGGTTAACGTTCCAGCTCGTGTCGCGTCTCCTTGTCCCTGATAGACAGTTATCATTCGATTTTCACTTGCACTAAGTTCGATTTTTGGAGATTGAAAGCGTTCGAAGACGATCTGTCGTTTCACATACTGCAATGCATCCAAAAACATTATTTCCAATTCCGATCGTTGTTGAAGAATTGTTTTGCCCAATTTCTTCACTTTATTAATTTCATTTCGTTTCAGTTCCAAAGCTCGTTGTAATTTTACAATTTCATTCTGTGAAGACTCGTGTTCAATTTGTGATTGTTCTAAAAGTTGTTGTCGCTCGACATTAAATTCTTCGATGAACTGTGTCAAAGAGATTTCCAATGATTGGATCTTCTCCTTTAGCTAAAACGAAAATCACCGACTATGATTAGTTGATTCATCATCGATGATCTTACTTCTCTGATGATCTTATTTTGCTGTTGAACTTGTTCAACTTTTTCCTTCATTAATGAATTATTGATGTCTTTGTCATCGGTGACTATACTCGCTTGTTTCAGTAATTGTTCGCGTATTTGTCGCAGATCGGCTAACTCTTGTTTGTAAATATGCAAAGATTTGATCAGACCGACGTTTTCTTTGAAAATACTCCGACCGTTTTCATCCAAAGTTCTGTAACAAAGACAAAAGGTGATCAACATGCATTTGTTGTTGTTTTCGTACTTAATGGCTTCGTCTTGTGCATTTTCAGCGATTTCCGCGATTCTTTTGTTACAATCTTGCTGAAGACGTTGTTTTTCATCGGCAAACTTTCGTTCTTGTCTTTCTAACGATTCTTTTTGGTCACGTTCATTCGCAATCATTGCTTGCTTTATCTAAACAAGTCGTGAAATCGAACCAATATTTGAATTGTGTCATTGAATATGTACTTCATCAAGTTCAATTTGCATTTGATCTTTTCGCTTTCGAAAATCTTTTATCTGATTGAGCTCATGTCGAACGATGTCCAGGTCGCTTTCTTTTCGTGCCAATTTCTCGTCTAAATAACGTTTTTGTTGTTTGAAATCGTTTAACTACAAAATAAACTCATGTTCAAGTTGACCGAATGTCAAGAACTACGTATACCAATTCGTCGTTCTCTTTAGCATTGTCCACTTGAAGATCTTGGATCTCTTGTTTCAATCGCTCAATCTGAACACATTACGAATGGTTACAAAATTCTTGCAGAACAAGTTTACCTCCGCATCTTTATCGATATCTTGCTTTTTCAAGAATGAAATAACGTCAAGTGTATCTTTTTCCGTTTGTCGCAATTGGTCACGTAATGTTTCATTTTCTGTGTTCAAATGTCCCACCAAGTCTCTATTAAGTAGATAATCAAGCCATGAATTCAATTTTTAATTTCATACCGATATTCTTTCTGCGATGAATCGGCGACGTTCAATCGGGCTTTCCATAAAAGTGTATTTCGTGCGGCCATTTTGATGGGCGAAGCATCTTTCTTCTTCTTACTTGAAAACAATAAAGTCTTTTCTAGAAATTTGATTAAAAAGTGAATGCAGACTCACCCCTTGCCTTTCTTTCCCTTGCCACCTTTTTTTCCTTTGCCTTTTTTCGGCATAGTTCAATCTAAAACATTCAAAATCTAATGTGTTAAGTGAATTAAGGTTCTTTCTTCACAAAAGAACATCTAGCGCCATTTACAGTCCTTTCCTTTTGAAAAGCGTGAGCAACAACCTCCATGTACTACGACGCCAAAAACAGATGTCATACAATGATGATCATTCAGCAACGTTTCTTTTTCTTTCTGTAATTTTAAATTTGTAATCGCTCATTCATCGGAACCGAACTCCAACAAAGTCACGCGAAATAGGGCAAAAAAATGTATATTTCTATTTATTTTTTGTTATGCTCAACAATCCTACTATTATCAAAAAGCTCTATTGCTCCCTCGATGAAAATTGTTTTATATAATCTGCTTTACGCTCTCTCTCTCTCTTTCTTTCTCTTCTCTGTTTCATTTTGACTGATTCAATAACATCAACAAAACGAGCAAAGGTATTGCCAATGTAAACAACAGTGCCAGTCGTTTCTCTCTCTTCCCTCCTCATTTATTTTCTAACTGTTAAAAGGCTGGAAGTTCTCTATAAGAGACTTGTTTTTCATTCTACGTGTTGATAGAATGAAACCTAAATTAGCAAAACGATCGGTACCTAATAAAAACACTCAACAACGTTCATTCCCAACTCAGACAAAGCTCGTACCTATTCCGCATGTTGAAAATCACATCTCCTCTTCGTCGAATGCAAATGATGTATGTACAGAAACGTATCATTCGGATTCTTCAACCTTATGTTTAAAACCTAATGTACCATTGAGAACTGAAAGATTACTTAAACGTGATTTATTGCGTTGTAGCAATCAGCGTCCATCATTTCTTGGTCTGCAAACTCTACAACCACCGCGCATTCATCCCGGATCACAACCAATCCATTCGATTGTCCCAACACCATTACACCATGCAAATAGCAAACGCTCGAGTTCTCTATCAGATAATCCACAAACTCTTCAAGCAACGATCGATCGTATCGGTCCCTGGCCAGATGTGTCAATAAATTATATTCGTTCTCAAGGAAATGATCCACTTCAACCACTGAAAAACTTTCGCCATGCGAAAAATCCTTATTCACTTTCTACGAAATACTATTCGACATTAAGTGATCATCATACGAAATTTAAATTCCATCCGTCGAAACGATCTTATATTGAAGATTACCGTAAACAAAAAGGTTACTTGTTAAGTTCTCATCCACGTCTTCAGCGAAAGTCTTTATCAACTTCGTCACTCGGACGAATCAAACATCTTGATAATGGTGACGATGAGGATGACGATCAAGTTTCGATTCACGGTACAGTTAGTGGACCGTCTGGTAGTTTCACAGCTCGCGATCACTCAGAGTTCTCTACGACAAATTTATCCATACATTCTCGCGGAATTTCGAAATCTGTCGACGATATTGTTCATCATATTAACAATGATCATTCATCAAGTAATTCACATCTACCGAGTATTCCACTTCGAAATAATCAACAATTTCGAACCCTTCGTCGTGATCAACAACAGCTAGCGTTCTTACCAGCAATAAATCCTCCTGCATATCAATATGTAAATAGTATCAATTCGATTGAACCGTCTTATAATGATCATAGGAAATTACACAATCCATCGAAAGTTTATTTTATCGACGGACGACAACAGAAAAGGTATATAACATTCCTTTTTGTACTCTTTACAATTTGAAGTAAAAAAAAACAAACTTTCTTCTTTTCTTTTCTTCCGTGGAATTAGTGAAAACGAGGTATGAATGAAATGAGTTTGAGAAAACTAAATTAACATATGAATTGAAAGATTATAAATTAACTTCATTGTGTATTCATTTGATGTCTTTTCTAGATTGCGACCCGTGCACAAGGTTACTTTGAACTTCGAACTACCGGTAGCCCGATAATGCCAGAAAAAGACAGAGTGGCAGCTGTGGTAATCTATCAATTAGCTCGTCGAACATAACTACTCGAAGATAACAAATCAATCAATTTATGAAGACGATTTCGATTAGAAATAGTGTTGTTGATATAAGTTGTACATAAACGGGATGTCGCATGACCATGCGTTTTAATTAATAAATATACGATTATAGAAATGTGAAATATAAAAATTATTAGCAGCGAAAAATTTATACAGAGAAGCCTTGTCCGGTTAAAGACGAAGCCAAAGTGTGTGCCTTTCTTCATCATCGATTCTATTTGAATAAAAACACAGGAATCAGAAATTCTCTACAAAAGATCTCAGTAATGCGAAGCTTTTAATAATACGAATCGTAATGTATATGGGCTGTATGTTCGAAAAAACAGTTGAATCATAGAAACACTCTTTTGATTATTCAGTCAATGGTCTTTTAACAATTCATGTTAGCACTCGAAGTGCAAGATTAATGAGTTTATAAGAGTATTTGTTTACATCATATGCATTTCACACGCAGAGATAGTAAACGTCAGAAGAGGGCGGTTCATTAGACTGAACTTCGGATGTTGTGATCTGTATTTTCTATTGGTCATATGATCACAGAAAGAAAAAGAGAGAGAGAGCGCGAGTGTGTGTGTATATGATCGAACAGTATTGATTCGTTCGTTCTTCCTTCCTCGTGTGTGTCTCGTGCGCGTATGTATACATGCTGATCTTTTCTGTTCAATCATCTGATTCGTTAGCAAGTATTTCCTTTGTCCTTGCGATTTGACCAAACGAACAATTAGGAAAATATCTATGGATCCTTCAAAATCTTCTCTGTTAACATCAGGATCTAATAGCAATGGTTCGTAATTCTAAAATACAAAGAAAAAAAAACGCTTCCTTCTGCTTTTCAATCTAATACAGTTATACACGAATCGTCATTGAATAATCAAACGATGGAATATAGTAGTGACAGTAATGCAAATGAACACTCAGGTACATCAATCCACCGTCGTGATGGTCCATTGGCACAGCAACTTGCAAACCAACTCTCAATTGTAACGAATTCGACAATGTACGTGGACATTTTTACTCGAAAATATGCACTTCTTTTTCTGTCTGCTTTAGATCGTCGCCAGGCATTCATACTCTGTATAAAGTTTCACCTAATACAAACCGAAATATTGAAGAACAAGAACAAGTCAGTCCATTGGGTAATATTTTTACAACGTTCACGAATGTTTGACAGTAATTTGAAATTTCATTGATAGGTGCTTGGGGTTTTTTACCATCACCCTCTGAAAATGATCAATCATCAGATTGCCAAACATCTCCTCTGAAATCTCATGATTCGTCACGAGTATCCGAGCATAGTTCACCACTCAAATCCAGCGATGAGACCAAAGTTCGTGAATATCATTTCTGAGATCCTCTTCACAGCACGAATATGAATATTTGTCTAGACTGAAAAGATTCCATTGCACGAATTCACCAGCAGAACTCTCTTATTGATGGTCAATAAGAGTGTCAAGCTTGATGCTTCAAGAAGATCAAGTAGGTTATTCTCAGAAGTTTTTCTACGAAAACTATCCACATTTCATTCGAAATCTCCTATAGCAACTTCAACTGAGAGAGATGAAGGAGAAGAAGTCTATGATCACCCCCGAATTATTCTACAGAAAATTCAATTTGACGACCCAGGTAAGCCTTGTGAACTAATAATCGACATACCAGACAATGCTGTCTCTTCTAGAACTATTTCCTCCAGAATTAACACCTGATCTAGTGCGAAGATTATCACAGGAAAATACACAACGTTCAACTCGTCCCCGTCGTTCCACTCATAGCAGTACAACATCTTTAAACCAATCGCCGAAGAAAAAACGTCAACGAGCGGAATCGAACGATGACTATAGTTGTGACAATGAGAAAGATGAGGACTACGAAGATCAACCTTTAAGAAAACGAATACGTCGATCAGGTGAAGTCAAATTCAATCAAAATACTGCCAATGATGCGATGAGTGCATTTCAAAAGAAGACTCGTGACCGTCTGGCACACAAGGCGTTAGATATCGATGCGAATCCACATGAAAACACATCCTATAAACGTTTCATGAAACTATTGGATAGATTTTATGATGATTACGAACGTCATCATCATCAAATTGACGAAACACCCGATGATCAATACCTCGATTTAATATTATCTGATCAAACATTAGAAGAAATGTCCACTCTCTCGGAAAAATTAAAACTATCAACTTATCTCACACGAGTTGATCCAACTAAACTAAAACGTTTGCTAGAAATTCTCTCATTACGCATTAAACAAGGCATCGAATTAAATCCAATACTTAAACATGATGCCGATGATGAAACCAAAAGCACAGAAGAAGATGAACGTGCTTGGAGAATCTTAGTATTCGAACGTTTAACAATGTGTACAAATGCATGTGAAATTGCTTTGAACATTATAACAACACCTCAGATGTCCAAAGAAATTCTCATCGAAAATGTTATTGAATACACTAGTTTGTTCATCAAGTCTCAATTAGCGAAAACGATCTTTCCCGAATACGATCCGCTCTATCGAAGTGATAATCAAGCGAAAGGTAGAAAAATCGAATAGAAAGAAGACGTTTTCATTTTACTTTGTCATTTTACAGATCCTCTAGTCACCAAACAAAAACGTTCGAAAGTAACCGGGGCAAAATGCAAACAAGTACAATTACTCTACAATAGATTTGTCACCTTATTTCAAAGCATTACAGATCTGATACCATTAGGCAAATTCACTGATACAATTATTCTTGCCGTATGCTATTTTCTCTACTATTCAGCAAAATGCATATCTAATTCGTTGTTTAGATATCTTCATTTACAGTTAGTTGTATTTATGTTGAAAATATCTTTGATTTACAAGCACATTCACTGAACATTCTTCCCGAAATATTCTCTCGTTATGAATATCACCGTGATTCCATTCTCGATGATATTCTTCTATCCATTGTGCGTCTACCGACAAGTAAAAAAAGTCTTCGATGTTACCGTTTGCCATCGGGTGAAACCATTCAAATGTTCACTGCGTTAATCATGCATATCATCCACTCACCTGTATCAACAATCAATAACAATGTAACCGATACAGCCAATGAATTACATCTCTTGAGTACTTATTCAACCGCACAAAATATCGCATACAAATTTCTAACATTATTCTTTCGTTCATGTGGAACGAAACAAGGAGAAGATGATTATCGAATAATTTTCGAAAATTTCTTAGCAGATTTACTTGTAACTGCTAATCGACCAGAATGGCCAGCGTCAGAAATCCTTCTCACACTGTTGTCGAGATTATTAATGAAGAATTTTTCCAATACATCAGTACCGATACAGGTGCGTTTGCAATCATTAGATTATCTTGGTTCTGTTGCTGCTCAATTGAGAAGGGACACGATTGCAATTGATGTTTTGAATTCTCGTGAAAGTCAAGCTCGACTCGATCATATAGTAAAAAAAGTATGACTCAATCATTTTGTGCTAAAATATTCATCACGTGCTTTTTCTTTTCATCAAATAGACTCTAGCAACCATCGAAACAGATGAAGATATTTTAGAAGTATATAAAACTGATCCATTACGTTATCATCGTAGTTTGATCATTTATCTAAATGAATTCAGTCAAAGCGAACCAACCTGTCAAGTAAGTTGACATGAAACGCAATACATCTGCAATTAATACCTCATCTTCTTTTACATAGTTTTCTAAAATGTTTCACGTTGGTCAATGGGTTCACGATGTTAATTTAACTATTGAACGATTGACTCAAACTATAACTCGACGAGCAAAGCCTTCAACAGCACATGCTGAAATCGTTTATGATGACATGGATGAATCAATGAATCGAAAGAATACGGATTCCACAGCGACGATTACCGATGATATTGAATTGAAGAAAGGCGAAAAGATAACGATACTTAAGATGCTCATCTTACCAGTAGTTATTCGTAAACAACAACGATATATCTCTGATATAGATTACGATGATATTTGTCTATTGATGCGCTATCTAACATTGAATCGACCATTTTTGAAAACGTTTGACATTTATTTAAAACAATTAGCTGCTGTTTTTCAATCCGAAGCAGGAACAAATATTCGTAGTAAAGCAATGAAATGTCTATGTACAGTGGTCGAAGCTGATCCAACGATTTTAGCACGAAATGATATCAAATCATGTGTACAAGTTGGGCTGACAGATAAAAGTGTTAGTGTACGAGAAGCAGCGATTGATCTTATTGGAAGATACATCGTTCAAAAACAACAACTAATTTTACAATATTATGACGTACTCTGTGAGCGAAGTATTGATACAGGTAAAGTTTTGCATTGAGAAAATGATCATTGAATGAATGATTGAATGTTTAGGTGTTAGTGTTCGTAAACGTGTCGTAAAAATCTTTCGTGATGTTTGTTTGAATCAATCAGATTTCGTTCGTATACCTGATATATGTTCACGTTTGTTGCGACGTATCAACGATGAAGAAGTAATTCGTAAAATTGTTCTGGAAACCTTTCAACAAGTTTGGTTTACACCAACACGTAGTCAATACGATATTCGGCGACGTGTTCAAATCATCATTGATGTTTTGATTGATGCACAAAAACAAAACCATACTTGGTTAGAGAATTTGGTCAAAGAGCTTCTTCATGTCAATGAAAAACAATCTAGTGAAGAAAAACGTAAATTTCTCGAACAACGAAAAGACACTCTAAAAGCAATACAGGCCATTATCGATGAATTAGTCGAATCGATCCTAAAAATCGAATCAGCCAACGATCAAGTTCGTCTTTCAGCATCTTTTCTCTTCACTAAAATTTCAATCTGTTTAGATTTCATCGAACAAAATGGTAGCAACATTTGTTGCACTATATGCACTTGGAAAAGCGAAACCTGAACATGTCCTACCACACGTCTCGACTATTGTTGAATATTTGAATATCAAATGTACGTCTTACAATGATAATGTCATTGTCCAATATGTAGCGAAAATTCTTGAATTTACAATTCCATTGATGAAGTCAGCTTCGTCGAGCATCATCTACTCGTTAGAAGGAAGTCTAACGAAATTATTACTTGTCAGTGGTCAACTAGTTATTCATTCAAGCATTGCTTGTCTATCCGCTGCTATTCGACTTTCGAAGAATTATCCATTAGTAAAAGAAGTGTTTACGAGATATCATTGTAAGTTTTTCGGGCAATGAGAAATCACAAGATCAAATGTAATGTTGATTTTCTAGCATTTGTCATTCAGTGTCAAGAGAAAATTATGGAGAAACCAGACGAGGAGTTCAAATCGAGTGCACAATTGGCAAGATCAATTTACATTTTGGGCGTTCTTTGTAAATACTTTGATGTTGAAAAAAGTGAATATGATGACTTGCAGGTAACATATGAGTTAATAAATTGAATTGATTGTAGGAGACTAATTTTCTTTCAGTTTTCTGTCGATGATCTTTTTCAATTATTTATGTTTTTCATTCAACGACCTGAATCGATTGTCAAATTAAAAGCTCTGGTTGGTCTTGGCTATTTTCTTCAACGTTATGGTCAATATTTAGTTGAAGATGATGTTCGTCAACTCTACCATTCTTATCTTCTCGATCGTCGTCCATCGGCAGCTCAACTACGATGTCAAGTATTGATTAACTTGGAAGATTACTTTCGTGATTGCATTCGTCGTATGGCAGAACAAGATGTGGATTATCTTCAAACATCTACTACGGTCACAACTGTCGCTAGTGAAGAACATCCAAGTGAAACTCATGCAACAACTGGTGTCAATCTCAAAGATACAACTGATATGCACTCGGAAATGGCGAGTTCGATAGCGCAATGTTATTTACGTGTCGTCTTAGAGACTTATTTAAGTGAAGATGACATCATTCGACAATGTGTTCGAAAAGTAGTCACGTGTATATTGGAACAAGGTCTTGTACATCCAGTGCAATTCATACCTTTTTTGATTGCTATGACCACAGATCGTGATACAAACATTCAACAAAGTGCAGAACAGAACTTACAAGATTTAGACAAAACAAATCCGGGAATAATTCAAACAAAAGTTATGCCAGGATTGAAAATGAGTTACCAATTACAAAAACTACTTATAGGACCAAAGAATAACAACTCGTCATCAGACCCACAAGCAGACATCATTCGAGGTAACTATCGAAATTGAACCTATTTAATCATCATCATTTGCATTAAATAGGCATGACCAAAGTGCCGATAGCTTCAACAAATAATCAGCAGTTACCATTTTGTTCTGTTAATCATTTTCTTTATTCTTTGATTCGTTCTTCTCGTGTGTATCGTCGAGCGTTGATAACTCAACTGTTGAAAATGTTTGATACGGATGTAAATACGTCGTCATTAACACTCGAAGAACAGCTATTCGTTGCAGATAATCTCGCTTATTTTCCTTACCAAGTTCAAGATGAACCATTATTTATCGTCGAACAGATCGATCTTGCTATCAGTGTCAGTGGTTCCACACAATTACAACAATTTCGCGATCTATTAAAACAACATCTGAATTATAACGATGATGATGAAAGTGTCGATATGAATAAAGTTGAGACGAAATTACTTGAAGCACCTGAAACAGTTATCACTGAATTAAATCAATGTTTACTTTCGACAAAATCCTCGTTGTTATTATTATTATTGAAATCTTATTTAAAAGATCTGTATTATTTGAATGATACGAAAATCATTGAATACGATCATACAGAATCGAGTAAAATTACTGATCGACCTATCGCGACACGAAAGATGAATGTAAAATTCGAACCGAAATCTATTCTTGATACAATCAAACCGATGGACACTCAGGATAATCTACAAAAGCGCAAACAAATTATAAAAGATTTCGGCGATTTCAAACGTTATTTACTGGCATCTGATATGGATATTGAAGATAATATTCAATCGATAAATGAGTTATTACCAGCAACAATATCGACACCAAAAGGAAAGAAGAAGACTGGCAGAACAAGTAGACGACGTAAAGTCATGATTGACTCTGATGACGACAGTACCAATGGAGATTCTTAGTACAGGTGAACACAGCAAATGTTGCACAGTGTCTCTTGAATATTTATGTTGTAATCTCATAATGATTGTTGTTTTGCGTGAAGAAAAGATATTTTCTTACCAAAGAAACAATCATCTAGCTTGTCGTGTTTAGCTTCGTGTTCACAAACCTTTTCTAATTGTGTATTTATGTTCTTATTATTCATCATCTCGGTTCTCTTTTTTTGCGTGTTTTTTTCGAAATCTAAATTTATAATTCAATACATCTATCTATCATGACATGAAACGAAATAATCTTATAGAAAACAGATTTTATTTAACGTAACACGTTTATCACAGCAATATATATATATGTATTGTATAGAAACAAGTCCGATCATTGATATTTGGATATGTTATGGTATTTCTTCATATAAATGATAGGTCATTGTTGATGCTGACGAAACAGACGAATCGTATTGAGAAAGAGGAAAGTTGTACAAAGTAGATACAGGTTCGGCTTTCGGTGGTGCGACTGGAACTTCTAGAGATTTATTTCGTTGATCTCTCCGTTTTCTCCAAAGAAAGAATGTGACTAAACCAATGGTAAGAGTTAACAAAACACCACCAAGGACACCTGCGATGATCGCACCAATATTCACATTTGAACTGTTACTGTTATTCGTCGAATTAATCGAAACCGGATCTGAATAAACAACAGAAGGGAAACAATAGTCAAGGACTTTGCATTTCATTCGAACAAAAGACCAATACCTGAACATGTTGGTCCAGCAAACCCTGCAAAACACTGGCACAGTGTGTTGTCTTTTATGCATATACCATGTCCTTGTACACACAGATCACAAGTATCACGAACTACAAAAGAATAAATCATCAGCAAATGTTCGACCAATTCTGATAGATAATATGATTAAGTTGTTGTTGTTGTTTTTTTATAATGAAGAACGTACTTCATCAATTTTTCAAGGAGAAATCTCGTGCTATCTCGATTGCTTAGCGTGGTATGCGAGATTCTCTCTAGATCGATACTTGAATGCATTTATTTTCATAAGCCGTGTGAGGAAAAACACGAATACAAACCTGCCATTAGAAACAAATGTCGAAATTGTGTTAAAAAGAAGCTAATGTAAACAGCATTGTTTCGTTTGTTCGATCGAAAACTTTACTGGCGATGCCTTTTTTCGTACTCGCTTTTTCGTGTATGTCATCAATAAGAAGACCAACGAATTAAAACAACGGGTGAAAATGCAAAAAAAGTCTGATAATGAATTTTTTTTCTTTTCTGTCGAACAAATAATATTTACAGAGAACAAAATTCAGTCTTACGCGGTCTATTCAATTTTCAATAATTACATACAGATGTCTTTCGCAGAATGCGCGTAAAGAAAAGGATTTAAGTGGTACTTTCAATTGAAAAGGAGTTGTACATGTATGTGTATAGTCAAAAACCAAATTATTCGTGAAACAGCTATGGATTTGTATAATACATTTAGTAGCAAAAATGATTCTATTTTTCGAAGTAAAATCTGTTTTTTTCCTGAAAGTTCACAATGAAAGAGCAAGAGAAAAAGCGTTGTATCAAGAGAAAGAAAAAAACTGTGTAGGAATGAGTCACGTCGGGTTTAGTAAAGAAAGAATAGAAGTGAAAAAAAGAAAAGTGCCGTGACCCGGGATCGAACCAGGGACCTTCAGATCTTCAGTCTGACGCTCTCCCAACTGAGCTATCCCGGCGATTTATAATGAAACCGTATCTCGACTACATCTTTACATGATTATCTATTGTTCGACCTTTTCGATTTTAATCAGTCGAAAAGCATCATTTGACGTCTTCTTCTTCTTCTTGGGAACAATCTTTGCACACGAGACGGTCCGAGAATCAGCCTTGGAATTCATCTTTCAAGTAAATGTTCTATTTGAGACGATCTGTTAAAATTAACATTTTTCAAAGAACAACATTGATAAATCTGACAGTAATCAAATACAAACATTTCAATGTAGACGAATTCAATTCCTCCGGTGTTTACCTTACGCGTATGTTCACATGCTGCCTGAATGCAGCGAACAATACTTACTTTTTTAAATTATTTATTCAACGAAATGCATTACACATCCTTGTCTAGCAGACATATATGCGAAAGCAATTGTAGACACAAATACTGTTTGTGTTTGAATCATTCTTGCGAAGTACGATGAGAATTTTACATGTGGAAAATCATTGTTAAACTTTCTTTTTCTGCAACATGTTTATTTCACTTTAACAAACAAAAATCTTGTTTCGATAGACGAGTACACGTTGCAAAACGTTTTAAGAACTTGTCGAATGTATTCAATGACATGTTTTACGCAGATTATGTTTATTTTATCAATAAGAAAAACAAACGTTAAAACATGTCTGTGAAATCGAAAGCTCGTTTTTCCAATCAGACTAGCGCCATCTTGCCGTTTGTTTTAATATTATCGACACAAAGAAAAAACTTTCTTTCTTTATGTATCTCACAAAATCTAATCGGAAAATGTTCGATTTAGTATTAAAGATTTGTCATAATGATTGAAGTTTATTGCTTAGTAT
This sequence comes from Adineta ricciae, assembly GCA_905250025.1. Lineage (NCBI taxonomy): Eukaryota > Metazoa > Rotifera > Eurotatoria > Adinetida > Adinetidae > Adineta > Adineta ricciae. Next base: position 102,880 of record CAJNOJ010000156.1, on the reverse strand, counting down.
CGACGAGCTTAATGGTATCTTATCAGTGAATGATTGGCTTGAACGAACAAAGAACGGCTGTAGGACAAAAGAATGAAAAAAATGTCGACGAATAATTGTTTTTTTAAGGTTCTTTTTCGATTGGAATTACTTCAGATCATAGGAATACATTGTAAATAAATCTCCTGACCTTGGTTTTATTCTGTCCTCAACGAAGAACGATGTTACCAATGTCATCTTCAAATACTCATACACATATTGAACCAAACTGGAAAACGTATTACGATGCAAAAAAGCTACTTCGTCAAACTGAACAACGTTTGAAAGAAACACGAGATTATTATCCTCATGTTCATTTGAACAATCACTATGAGAATAATAGTGACATGTCGAATTTATCTTCGTCATCGTTTTTGCTCCACAATGAACCATCGGCAATTCATGCTGGTAATCGATCTATGCTGAATGACGAGAGAACGACGAATAACAAACACCAATTATTGGATTCAGAAGCTTTACTAACAATTCGTAGGAAGATTAGTAAACAAAAAATTGCAGCAGGTACGTCGAAGACGAGATAAAATCTCTGACTAGTAAAATTTTATGACACATGATTAGATTAGAAGTTTGAGTATGTATTTCCTGATTACATCATTTCGATGAGTACTCGTACAGTATTAGGAAAAGGCCACGAAAATTGAAGTCACATAGAGTTAATGGTGACATTGCATTTGTTCTATTTCGAAACTTGGTAGAACTGTCCTTGATAGGAGCAGAAAGATTTATCAATTCGTCATTGATCCAATCGTATCGAGATTGCTTACATGACCAATGTAATTTTATTTTAAACAAATACTTCACTTGTAAGTATATATCATGATATGATATGTACTTTTCGAATGTTGATTGTGTAATGAAACTTTACTCAATCAAATATTGATGTGGAAACTGATATGTGCAAACAAAACGATACAAAATATTTATAACTAAACAGTTTTTTTTCAATACATTTGATTTTAGAACGTCGTGCTGAACAGTTATTTCATTCACAATCAGATGCTGGTCATATGTTTGAATCCTATCGTCCTCAAAATGGATATTCGACATCAGCTAGTCTGCAGAACCTTCATTATTCTCCACATCGTCAACAACGTTCATCACCTACTAAACCACCACTTGCATATAATTCTCACCTTTCACAATCTCAATCATTCCCGTCGGAACTCGATACGGTTCTTCAACCATCGACAGCAGCCAGACTTGTACACCGAGAAAACGATATCGATCGTTCATCCTATCATCAACCAGCAGCACGCAGAACTACTCGCATCACTCCAAGTAAATGCTACCGAACATTTTTCTACAGGAAATCAACATTTCTATTTATAGAAGAGACATATTCATTAGCGAATGCACGAACAACTCAACCGAGAAGTGCAAGTGCATCGAATAGTCTACCGACAAAATGTAAGTTTTCAACAATGATATAAACGTTTTGTTTATGCGTACAATTAGATCAAGATTTTCCTTCGAGTCATTTCTTAACGTCAAGCGATACTCAGCGATTAAAACATGTTCGTCGCGTTGAATCTGCTCATGTTCCATCAAGTTCCGGAACGAAATCTAGTAAGACTATCTCTTTCTTCTCTCTCATTAATTGTAATAATTATATCTGATAACGACGCTTAGATATGATTACACCGGATTCTTGGCGTACAGATTCAATCGCAGCGAAAAAGTCCTTGGTGACTACTACTACTACTACTCAAGTTGAAAGACAATCAAAGAAGAAGCCAACCAAAGCAGATATGGATGATGCATTTAACCATATTAACTCGAATCTGAGAACAGAAAAAATTATCAAAGCGAAACGAGATACAAGTTCGTGTATTTCTAGGAAAATTCACATATTGTAACTTGTTTTTTGAAGGTGCTTCAAAACCATCGATCATGGTCAGTGAAAGAACACCGTTGAAACCAGGATCATCTAAACGTAAATCTGATTTTTTGTTTCATTTGAATTCGTAATAACAAATCTGACTTTTTCTAGCCAAATCAGATGATGATAAGAGAAAACTTCAAGATTATTTTCAACAAAAACGTCAACATGACGAACTTTTCTCAAATGAAAAACGTTACAAAGATGATCAGGAACGAAGTCGAAGGGACAAACTGAAAAGACTAAACGAACAACTCAAGGAAACTTCTCATCAACATCTACCCTCATCTCAACCAAAGCGATCATCAGCATTTACATCTTTAACTGCTAAAGAATTAACTGAACAAACACGTCAACGTCTACTTCGCGTTCTTGGACCATCAGCGGATTATCATACGAACAGTGCATTAGAGCATCCATCCTATTTTGAACGTTCATTTTCATCATCATCATCGTCGTCGTCATCATCATCATCGTCATCGGCGAATGAATCAGCCATTGATATTGCACCAGCGAAATCGTATGTTCTTCCTTATTTTGAAAGCAAAAGCTTCAATCATCTATTACATAGAAATGATCAACTATCGTTGCGATCGCGTTCAGAACCACCTGCTCAAAATGGTAAGCACTACTGACACGATAAATTTTCTATAGTATGATGAACTTAGGTGCAATCAATAACAATGTACAACGTCATGAAAATTTACTTCGATGGGCTGTTAATTTAACAAAAGACTGTGATATTGTAGAGAATCGATTTAAATACTTTCGACCTGGTAAGAGACTTTCGAATTTGGACTTGTTCTCTATGTTAACCTCGAACATACGCATAGAGATTTGTTATTCTATTGATACCTCACGATGAAATATTGACATTCTTTAGATAATACTCAACCTTTTGACGTCAGTTCTACTACATATCAACATCTGCAGCAGGATGACGGTAATTTACGGTATCATACGTCATATTATGAAACAAATAATGTTCCGGAAACAACTAAATCTTCAAATGTATCACGTTTACCTCGAGGCGTCAACTCCAATCGTTCAACTGATTACTCCTCTCAGCAAATATCTAATGAACTATTATTAGAACGACGAATCTATCGTGATCGTGCTGCTGCGAAGATTCAAGCAGCATATCGCGGGTATTCCGTGAGAAAATCACTACCATGGTTGAATGACAAACAAGAATATTCTACTGATGAACATAAACAACGAGTAATTAAAGTTTTTCCTGTCGAATAACACATGTAAGGCTTGATCTTCGTTCTAGCCGAGCCGTTATGGTGAAAGTGCATCAATTAACATTAATATTCGTTTAACTAATCATCATTTTCCTCTGGATTCGACACTTCTACGTTATCCTGAAAGTATGATTAAAATTTTTCTAATGATTCTTGTTTTGAAAGATTAAAAACAACCAATATATGTTGATTCAAACTTTTATTTGGCTTCGTGTCTTTTAGACCCACCGTTCATTGATCAACAACAACAACAATCAACAAAGAAAATATCAACAGTACCATTATATTCAGATGAATACGATAATGTACCTCATGCAGCCACATCAAATCTGTCAACGCCGGTCAATCATATACGACATCCTAATCATGTATCAAACTCATCATCGTCAACAACGCCCATTCCATCACCAGAACTTCGTGTGCCAACTCAAAATGACCGTCGTAGGTCTTTATCACCACCGTTACCACCACAAATGTCTCCAGATAATGGTCGACCATTGCATCACTCGACTAATCTGAACCAGGAGTCGACAGAATCAGTTTCACATGTACATACAGTAAACCATCGAATATTCTTCTCCTATTAACGATTCATTCCCTTTTTCGTACTATAGAATCTTCCTGTTAGTAATTTATCACAACAGCAAATACGAAAGTAAGGATTACTTTTATAAGTATAAGAAAAATTCCATTTTGTTCGTATTTGAAGATCCCCTGTTCGTCAATCTTCATCATCAACATCGAGTTCTACAAGTCGAAAACGGCGTTCACCATCTCCTCAACCGCAAGCATCGACAAGCACACATGTTCGTCATCGACCAGTGCAAACGTCTAGTCCACCGACATCATCATCAGAATCGTAAGAATATTTCATCATTAACTCACAAGATCAAATGAGAAAAAGAAAGATTTTTCGAATAAGAGCATTTTTATTTGAAATTTCTTTGACGAATACAGAACGAATTAAAGATTGCATGTTATTCATAAGCTATTGCACGAAAAAGACGCAGAGGCAATATCATAAATGAGTAGATTTTGAGTTAATTTGTGAGATAAAAAACGAGTGTTCTTCAATTGCATGATCTTCTTTTTCTTTATTCAAATAATTTCTCAAGCATACAATCAGTTAACACTGCGAAGATATCGTGGTAAATTCAGATTTGTATGGAGGTTCAATTTTGATCGTTTGCTATTTCTTTGATGATTGATCATTTGCCGGATGAGAGCTCCATCATAAATAGATTGAATTGCATTTGGATCGAAAACATCTCGACGCTGATCAAGATGACTGCCAGCATCGTATTCGATCGGCAATAGGCCATTGATATCCATAGAAGCCAAACCATCTTCATCGGACAAATTCGGACGGTGAAGAACTACACGAGCATGTACTATTAAACATAAGGACATGAAGAGAAGTAAACTGATGAGATTGAACCGTTGAGACTGAACCATAGTTGTATACGTTCTGTTTAGTTATTTGAATGAGCTCCGTTCGATGGAGTGTTCCTTTATATAAAGATGACGGTAGAAATTAGTGGGAGAGAAAAAAGTCGTGTAGGTGGAAGTCCAATGATATGGAAGAGAGAGAAAGAGAATCTTTACATACTGGAATTAGTGGAAAGTGTTGGAAACAATCAAATGAATGAAAACTCTTCTTTGTTTTTAGAATTTTAACTGCACGCGAAAAACGTGTTCGACAAAAGTTCAATAGCGATATCGAACTTCAAGCATATGAAAAACGTCTCAAAGATATCGAGAAAAAAATACGTCAACTTGTCAAACGAGGTATGTTTTATCCAGAAAATCTTAATGAATTTTTACAACCTTACAAGTTAAAGTCTTGTCTTCCGCTTCTCTTTCGAACAGTAATTTAACCGTTTAATCACGTAGTCGTGACATGCAAAAAATTGAAAGTATTCGCACACAGTAAATGATTTGCGTATATTTCATTGAAAATGTAAAGTTCTGTTATAGAACCATACATCACCAGATATTTGCGAACATGATCAAGAGTGTATTTCTAGTGCTCGAAAATGTTTATACAATTAGTAGTTATTGAGTATTTTGAAAACTGTTGTAGCGTCATCATTGAATGAAACAAATTATTTTACCGATTGTTCAAACGCAACAATCTGACATAGTGTTCCTAACATATGTCTTGCAGTTTGAACATTCGGTACAAATTTTCGCGCGCATGTCCTTACAGAAGACTTTAATTTTCATAAACAAAGAACTCATACGTGTCTTCAGGACGAACTATCTCATCAGACGTTCGTCATACAAAGAGAAATGAGTTTTTTATTTCGAAGTGCCATGCATTTACCGAAAGGTTCTAACCAATATTTGTCGAATGTTTAGAGAAGCAAATGAATAATTTATCATTTGCCAACAACAATATCTAATTCTAGAAATGGCCCTTCTTGTTTTCATACATTTCATGTGACATTTATCCCGAGAGTTATTTTTAAAAGGTTGAAAGTTAGATGTTTATCGAAGCGCGATGTCGTCATTACTATGAGTAGAACGACAATCGCCTTCCGTTCGTATCCGATTGCTAATTGATTCAATCTTTGCTGCTACCTAGAGAATGATTTATTCAGCCAGAGTATATTTGTGGCATATTGTTTTTAGAAATACAACCTGAGAAAGATTTCTAACATTTTACTTTACGATAATTTAGCATTCGAAATTTTCGATGAAAATCGAACAATATCAAGTCCGTTGGGAAGTGGACGTACAAATAAGACTGAAGTTCGATCAAAGTCATTAAACCATTCACAAGATGATTCAAGTATCAGTGATGGAAGTTCAATCCATCGACGCGATATCGAACCGTAAATATCCTCTTGATTTGTCTGATACTCATCGCAGAACTCGTCTGTTCTTAGAGCAAAGAAAGATAGCGATACATCATCCAGTTCAGCTCAACAGAAACAACCAGGTAGATGGAAGTTATTCGTAGTTCTTTTCAAGTAAATGTTTGTTTGATTAGACATTGTAACATCTGACGCAAGCGATTTGGAATGTCGCGTACGCGCCTATCGCGAACAGTTGAAGGCCAAAAAACTCGAACTGGACAGATTAAAACAGCGTAAAAACAAAGAAATTCTTCGAAGACAAGAAGATGAATTAAAGAAACAAATCGAAGTAAGAGATTTCGATCGAAAAACATGAAATTTAGCATTTGAGATTAATTTCATTCTTTTCAGTCCTATGATCATGAAATTCAAACATTACGCTTGCAACCAATTCAACAAGAACAAACAGTACCTGTTCCATCTTCGTCATCATCGTCTAGTTCTTCGAAAAAGAAAAGTGAATCTCTCGAAAAACCAGTTGTTCAACATCCTGAAAATGAAAACAAAGATTTTGGTGGAGAAACGCTAGAAACACCACGCGATGAACGAGATACTCAACACGATGCCGTATCAATTTCGAATACAAACGATGTACCGTTTGAAAACAAATCGGATCATGACAGTCGACGATCAAGTATCGACAATGATAAGTAAGTCTTTTGGATAATAAACAGAAAGTGTATAAAATTGCAAAAGCTTCAATTGATCTTTGAAACAGAATAAGAAGATGTGAACCTAAGCTATTCATTGAATTCTATTTAGACTAATACAGGACTTCAATACGAATCTTCATATACCATCCAAAGAGAGCGAAGATTCTATATCATCATCGTCTTCGATATCTTCAGCAACTAGTAACAAACCTGTCAAATCTCAATCACCGAAAGCTTCTTCATCTTCGTCGCCAGCACCATCGGAACGAAGTCAATCATCATCAGTATCACAACAAGACCGTGTTGAGTCACCTATCCAACCACTGACATCGGAAGCTATTCGATCTATTTCTTCAACATCACAAAATCGTGTCAAATCGCCTGCAACACCAGCGCGTTCGGAAACAAGTACACCAAGTTATTCATCTGCACATGAACGTATCGAATCACCACCACCCCCAGCAACATTTGAACCAATTGTTCCATCAACACAAGATCGTATCGAATCTCTTTCACCACCGCCGTTATCCGCTTCTGAATCAAGTACATCATCGACGGATAAACGCGTTAAATCACCAATACCACCGTTAGAACCAGTTAAATCTGCTACATCGTCAATATCCGAACAAATCCCAGTAAAGAATTCACTATCCTCTTCATCTTCAAGATCTGAACATATCAAATCACCTTGTCCACCTACCCAGGACAACGTTACATCTGCTGCATCTCTAAAACAAAAACGCAGTTCAGCTTTAACTATCGAACGAACTCAATCACTGAACAATGAATACGATGAAGACTTTTCCGAAGCTACGCATTCTCCGGTTGAAACATCAGCGAAACTTCAAATAGAAGACATCGATGTTGAATCGATTCAAGAAGATATCGAAGACAAACATATTCATCATGATGACAATCGCAGCTCAACATCGAAATCAACCGAAGAAGAACAATCGGAAATACTTGTCTTAGTGAAAAAATCCGCTAATACAACTCCAAGACAAGTTGATGAACATGCCCAAGAAGATCAATTACCTCCATCATCTCCACAGTTACAAAAAACCTTATCGGAAGATACTTCGCATGATCTCAGTGATGTAGATGAGAGTAAACAACAGAAAAAATCAACAACGGAAGTTGATCGTCTCACTGAAACATTGATAAAAACTTTCATTGATGAAGCAATCAGTCAAGGAAAGGAAATTGTCGCTCGAAAAAATCATGATTCATCGGTCAAAGACGAAACCGAAGGTGGATCAGACGAAGACTTATCTGATGAAGCACACAATAAAGAAGAGGATGTCGAGTAAGAGAAAACAATTGATTTTCGTTTCAAACTAACGTTCGTCATCTTTAGTAATGTTATCAAAATATTGGCAATACAACAGGAATTTCTTGAACAACTCGACGCAGCTGCTAATGGAAACAATGAACAAGTAGGAGAATGTCAAATTTTCAAGAAAATCTTCACTATCGAACGTTTCTCTTCTAGGATGATCTTAACCTTGATCTGACGCCACTTGAAGATAAAAATAGTAAGCATTCGATATTTCTTAGACTACTTCTCTATGAATGAGAAAACAACCCTTGCAGCGCTAATTATAACTTCTGCCCGAGTTGATTTTCTCAAAAACACAGTTTTAACATCCAATTCAACCATCAAAAAACGAGGAAATTATCATCCCACAAATGTCATTAGAGTCTAATTCCAAACAGTAAAGAAACCATTCTTCACTTCCTCCTCTCAAAAACAAATTTTTATCCTCAATTACTGGCTAACCAAACTAGCATTCGACAAACTGAATAACTATGTTTTTTCTTCTTAATTTAGCTGATGAACCTCCAATCAGCCCTTCGCCAAGAGTGTCCATCGAAGAGCCGATCAAACCAGTCGTTTCACATACTCGTGAAGAAGTTACACAATTATGTCATCAAGCTTTGATGATCCTTTACGAACAAAATATCGACTTTTCGGACAGATCAACTATTAATCGAACAGTGCCTGACTCGTATTTTGAAAACAATCAATCAGGTAATGACAATATCGATTTGGAAAACGAAGACATTCGTCGAAGTCGTCATGCTTATTGTCAAATGATATTTGATTTATGTGTTGAATTGTTACATGAAATGTATTCGCCAAACATTCGCTTATCGAGATATCCTGAATGGCAAAGAACGAAGTTAGTTTCGAAGCGTTTCTATCGATTCAATCCTCCGAAAAGTCGTACCGAAGCCGAGAATTTCATTCAGAAGAAAGTTTTAGAAATCTTGAATTTAACTCCTCGTCAAATAATTTATTCGAAGTGGCGTTTACCAATCGAACGGCGTCATATGCAGGAACAATTCGAAGTCGTTCTCGACGAAGAATTACGTCGAACGGAAATTGATTGGATTGATTATGAAAGCGATTCAATCAGGATCAAATTCGATGTGGCAGAAAACATCTTCAATCAATTGTTGCAGGAGACTCTAACGGAATGTTTCCATGTTATTCATAAGAAACACTTTTTGAGCAGTAATAGTACACGTCTTTGAATATTTTTCCATCAAAAAAGAAAGACACTTCGAAAAAGCTTTATTTATTCTTGAGAAAAAAACACACTATTTTTTGTAAATTCTTTGTTAGGTATATGTTCGATTTTGTTGGTTTCTTTTTTTCGATGTGACAATTCATATTTTCTTTCCTTTGTTATTTTGTTTGTTTTGATCATTCAATAGTGAATTCTGTTTATGCGTGACTGTGCAAAAATGAAATGTTAACTTCTTCTTTCTTCTCCTCCTCTCGTTTTTTCATGCGTGTAATGATATATTATTTGTTTGCTTAACTCAACTCAATAGGACAATCGGGAAAATAATAAATTTATATAAATAGATTCGAAAGTTCTATTCAGTAATTGCAAATGCACTCGTCATTTCATAGAAAAATTCTTGAATAGTAAGAAAGAAGCTGAATTTGCAATTGGCGCTTGCTGATATTTTTGAGAATAGTTGTATTAATTTGGTGTGTGTTTTTTTCTCTTCTCTTCGTTATGATTTCGCAAACGCCTAGTAGTTTTTGAAATGATCAAATCAGAAACATCAAGTAATTTTTCATTTCATATATCAGAATAAACTCGGTGAGACATCAGCGTGTTTACAATGATTAGAAACTAAATATCAACGAAAGAAACAGACTGTTGAACCCAAATTTGGTCAACGACACGTTCGACCGAGAAAACGTTTACTATCTGACAATTATCTCTGTAAAATTCCATTCAAATTAACATAGATCTTTCGAAATTTACTATCAAAATAGATTGCGACACTTGTCAGGAATACAATACTGGCTTGTGTCCATTAGGATGCCAAGTTTATGAAGCTAATCGACGTGTAAATATATCTGTTTCGATATCCTCTTCGCTTTCTATCTATTCGAGAAACAGGCCAATCATGCTAAAGACACTGTACCTATTGGCATAAAGATTTCCACGTCGAATATTTCACATGCTGGACTCGGCGTATTTGTGTTGAAGAATTTTCCTAAGAATACTTTTTTCGGACCATATACTGGCGATCGCCATCGCTCAGCTGAACGTGCCAATCAATCTGGTTATGTTCGTTTGAAAGCATGCGTAAACAAAGTATTTTGTGCATTTCGTCCGCGATAGGCTTGGACTATTGAAGATGCGGAAGGTAATATTTACAATTACATAGACGCAAGAAATCCAATTCGAAGTAATTGGCTTAGGTAAAAGGAAAAATTCGATTGACGAGTGTTATGTGTGACTTTGTAGATACGTTAATTGTCCGATTCGAAAAGAAGATGAGAATCTTATTGCTGTTCAATTCAATGGTGAACTTTATTATCAGACAAAACGAGATGTCAAAGCAGGTGAAGAAGTAAGACAAGATCAGTGTTTAGTTTTGAATCGATCTCTTGTGATTTCTTTATATAGTTGTTTGTGTATTATGGTGAAGAGTAAGACATTTCGGTTATATCTCTTCTCATCTGATTAATTTCATAAAGGTATGCAAGGGAGCTTGGTATTGATGTTTTTCAACATTCTGGTACTAGATTACATTGATATTCAGGTTCTTTTGTTACTACAAGATATTTTCAGATGAGTCAGAACAAAGGACAATCTATCCACCATCGATATCATTTTCACCGTCCAATTTATAGTTAAACAAGAAACAGGACAACATTTGACATTGGAAAAAAAACAAATCAAATCGACATTTTCAATGAGAAACTTATAGCTTCATAATTATGCATGTGACTTACATAATCGTACTTCCAATAATTATGTTTCTTTAATATAAACGAATCGTTAAGAGATGAATAGAAGAACACATATCTAATGTAAAATTTATATCGTGACACACTCACACCCTCAAATTTAGATATACGGGAACGACTGAACCATAAACTTAAAATTGACACACTGAATATAGAGTGACGTGATTATATAAATGAAGTAGAGCGATATTTCATCTGAAACAAGTCAGAAAACTGAACTATCATGTAGGGAAGTCAGGAAAGGAAATCTTGAGAATTATTATTACTTATCGAAAGTGTTGTAAATGAATGTTTTATGTCTCGCTGTATCTCATTCCGAACCGTAGGATGTCCTCATAGATCGATACCTCAAACAGGTTAATCTAATTAAAACGACTATTCTAAAATTAGAAAACCAGTCATTCATTATATCACACTTCTCGGACAACAAAGTATACTTTTTATTCCAGAGTTTTTCATTTTCACCTTTACTGCTTGCTATATATTTTCTTTAAATTCTTCATATAAGCGGAGAACAAACTTGCGGTGCTTTAGTTTTCTTTCTTGTTTCCGTGATAATCTAAAAGAATATTTGCTTTGGAAATGGACATCAGAGAAGAAAAATGTGTTCTGCAAGTAGTCGACTGCACTTACATTAAAAAAAACAGAGGCAATCAATCAGTTTTCAATTGTGACAAAACAAGTTTCTGGTATACTTCAAAACCAAGGTATTGTTGTTTTATATTTATAATACTCGCATAAGAGGAAACTTGTACTTCACGTTATGACAACAAGAAACATTCTATTCTGTTTCAAATAGATACGAGGTTTGTATTACATTTCCAAATCTCTGATAGCGTTTAGTATGAAGAACTTTTTCTGTGTATGGAACAATTGCGTATATTGGCCTTTTTGTAACGGGTGTCCCAGGAATAATGAACTCCTTCGTATTTTGTTGATATTTCTTTGAGTACTTATCTATTAAGACTTCGTTTTTTTTCACCAAAAGATTCATCTTGAAATACTCTATCAAATGGTATGACTTTTGTGTATTTGAATAACGTATATCATTGTTCACGAGACATGAAAAAGAAGACATTCACGATGAATACTTTTTTAAAACAAAAATTGCCTAAACGTGTGTTCGATACTCGTCGACATTATTTAAGAAAATTGAAATACACAGTTTTGTGAAATACCTTAAGACAGTTCATTTACGAACAGATAAGGTCTGAAGAAACGACTGTTGCAAAAAAGATTAATTATATGCGGTAAGAGCACATTCTATCTGCAACAAACAAATTGTTATTTAAAAAAAAGTATTCATCGTGAATGTCTTCTTTTTCATGTCTCGCGAACAATGATATACGTTATTCAAATACACAAAAGTCATAGCATTTGATAGAGCATTTCAAGATGAATCTTTTGGTGAAAAAAAACGAAGTCTTAATAGATAGATATTCAAAGAAATATCACGAAAATACAAAGTGGTTCATTATTCCTAGGGCACCCGTTATTTTCATTAATCGCGAATTGATTTTGCGAATACAAGTGTTCAATGACACGAGAAAAGAAACGATTACAATACAACTTTTTCTGTCATTCAGAAAAGTTTCGTAATTGACTTTTCCAAATGTACCCGTTGTACAGGCAAAAGCCATTATGTCATTTCGGAACAGATAAATCGTGTTTCTTTCTGTAATAATTGGAATCATTCAACTCTAACGAAACAAGAAACATGAACGATCGTCATGATTTTGGCCTGAGCATATTACTTAGCTTAAAGACAGAATTGACACATAGACAGCTGCTTCCTTTGGTAATTACTTAAAAGAAAGCATTGGGTCGCTGAAAATTGTTTCACTCAAGTAGAAATTATTGTGAGACGGAGTAATCATTTAGTAGAATGAAGGAAGTTCTGTTGATTACAATTTGTTTGATTTCCCAAAGCTTCTTATTTAAGCAGTAGACGATTATTTTGACTTCGTTCGCCAATTAGTGTCGATTCACAGTAGAGTCATACTTTTACATCTGGTTTTCACCGAGAAATTTTGTTCGTTACTTCTAATACATACTTAATTTATTTGAGATACATGAAAATTTACCTTCGTACTTCAGTTCGACAAAAAACGCGCTACGTAATTGACTAATGCAATTAAGACGATGCTTGCTGCCACGTTATAAATATAAAACTAGCGGCACTCTTACGCACACTTTATACAACAAACAAATGATAGAGCAACAGGCTTTTACTCGAACTGTCCAAACAGAGATTAGAATTTGAGGCGAACTTAAATTCTTAAGGGTAATCAGGTAAACTAATCTTTTTTTATGGGCTGAAATCATACAGTACAGATCTAATTATATGTTTATAACTGTAATAAGACTCTCGAGTAGGCTCATTTTTCTATCAAATAAAGTACATAAATGAGTGTTTGTTACTTACGTACACCTATTTACTTTAACATCCGTTCTCACGGAGACTAGTTCCAGATGAAGACAGCTTGATTTAATGGAGTCACGCGAAGGTAATAGTTAGTGTTATATGTTCTCCAAAAAAAATATCGTTTCTATGTTTTTGTAGAAAAATGCTTTGATTGTTTACACTTTTACGAAAAGATTCAATTAGGTAAGTTCGTATCCAATTCGAACAAAGAAAAATCTGCTAAATCATTCATAATTTTCATATTAAGTAGTCATGATGCAATGATGTAATTAAACAGAATAAACAGCTTTTGAGCTGCCATAGGAAGTGTACCTGGCTTGACCTCACAGATATTCATTTTTACTAGGACTAAGCTACCAGAGATAATTAAAACGAAAACTCAGAGGTACATTATTATTAGCTAGTGCTTAGTCTAGCTTTTTATTGTCATCACTAATCACAAATGTATGTTTACAACTGAAGTTCAACGTCGAGTGGTTACTTCACTCACACAAAAGATCTTTTCTATTCCATGTTAATCTATTTTCTACTGTACATCAATTACATTTGTTTTTAGTAAATATGTCAAAAACGTGTACATTCTCTAAAGGTAATTTTCTCAACAAACTATGTTTTCTATTTTCAGAATTCCAAAGCTCATTTACTTGATGTATCTATAAACATAATACAATTAACATTGCACAACAACTATTTTCTCGTTTTATAGACGCAAAAAATCATTCGATCGTTTGTTTTAGATAGAAACTATCAAACCAATGTTTAATACATCGGTGAATATCTCTTCACAAGGAGAAGATTTGAAATTGATAGCAACCATTTTGACAATAATTACAATAGCCTTTGCGTCTCTAAATGTTCTATCTTGTACAGCCATTGTTCTTCGCTTGGTCTATTATGCGAAATGTCAAAAATACAATGCAAAACATTCTGTCCGTCGTGTTGGTATTCTTCACTCAATAAATACTTTCATTCATATCGATGGTCAATGTTTGGTCGTTCTTATTATGGCTAGTAGAACTTTATACAGCGATTTCTACATGGTTGAGAAAGAAATCAATTCACCACCATCATGGCATTGTCGTTTGTTAAATTATTTCGTTAGTATGTTTGCAGCCGGCATTTATGGGACGTGCTTCCTACAAGCACTCTTTCGTTTTTGGCGAATCATGCGACCACATAGACGTATATACTATAAATTTAAATTTCATTGTCAGCTTGTTGTACTTCATTGGATACTGATTATTATTATATCAATTCCTGTTTGGTTTCGTTCGATTTATCTATCATCGGAAAACTATTGTTTAAATCGCTTTAGTGATACATGGGCGTCAATTTATATCTCCATAACATCAGTGGTGACACCCGTGTCGGGTATTATAATTGTTTACTTGAAAATTGTTGTATATATGAACAATGTTTGGCAAACAAGAAAGCGTTGGAGACGGATGAAGCGAGACCGTCTAATGATTAAAAGAATGCTTCTATTAGTCTTTGTTCTTTCCAGTACTAGTAGTGCTGCAGTTCTACTCTGGCTATTGATGTTTATTCAGCAAAGACTTCATCCACTTTCATACCGATTGCTTTGTTTAATTATCCAAATTGGTATGTTGATGTGCATTATCACTTTACTGCTGGTTTCTCCACCGCTTCGACGAGCTCTACTGACAACAAAGACTCGACAGCATCGAAAAAAACAAGATACAAATAGCAGTTCCGATAATTCCAATCCAAAACCTGATTGCCATGGGATTATGGAAACGCATGCTGAATTTTTATCGTCATAAACAAGTTAAATCGGAGAATGATTGCTATTATTCATAGAAAAATAAAGATTGCAAGTGTCTTGTTATCATGTGTAGATAAGAATGTTGAGTAAATATCAAATGTTGGATTAAACGTCGAACTATTAAGTTATTCAGTGATATTTCTATTGATTAGGTGCTTTGTTTTACATGATTATTGTTATTCTAACGTCATTTCTTATCGAATAAGATATGCTACTCAAAAATCTTCTGTATGTCTGGACGTCATTTCTTCTTGGTTTGTTGAATTATATTCTTCGATTTTTCTTTAGAATATTCATAAGTCTACAGAATGCAATAGCGAGTAAGATTGACATGACAGAAATCTTTCCAGATGCAACTAATGCTTTGTTTAGAATCAATTAAACTCAACTCCATTTATGATGATTTAATGAACAGTGTTCCAGATTACTCTCGGTTTTTTACTGTGAATGAACTCTTTAATCATTCACATGCTATTGCAATGAATCACACTGGTCTTGTTCGATATCAAATTATTGGTTATTCTCGAAATGGTGAAGCTATTTCAATGCTGACAATAAGTAATGGAAGTAAATCTTTGTTACTCTATGCATGTCCACATCCCAACGAACCAATCGGATCTCTTCTAATTGATTTTCTTCTCAACGAATTATTCAATTACTCCGAACTACTCACGAAATACACATGGCATTTAATACCCTGCATTGATCCTGATGGTACACGTCTCAATGAAGGCTGGTTCAATGGACCATTTACGATTCGGAATTATGCGCGATATTTCTGTCGACCACGAACAGAAGAGCAAGTCGAATGGACATTTCCAATCACATACAAAAACTATAGTTGGACAACACCATCAAATGAAACTCAGGCATTGATGTATGCTATTCGATTAACTCAACCAGATCTCGTCTACGGTTTACATAATTCTGGCTTTGGCGGCATGTACTATTATATTAGCCAGCCTTTGACGGATGTTTTTCCTCAATTAGAACAGCTGCCGTCAGTGTTGGGTTTATTTCTGGCCAAAGGTGAAGCTGAGGCACCATGGGTTACTGAGTATGCACCTGCTATCTTTAGTCCGTTGAGTTTGCCGAGATTGTATGATTACTACGAGAAATATACGCATAGTGATCCTAAAACAATGATGTCAGGCGGTGGAACGAGTTTTGATTATTTGAATGAACTTGGCTTGAATAAAACTATCTTTCTCATGGCTGAGTTACCATATTTTCAATCGGCTAGTATAACGAATGACACGATCATACCGAATGTTACAAGACGTGATGTTCTTCTTCAAGGATTAGACAAGGACAATCAAAGTAATATCATACTCATGCATTTACTTGAACAAATTAAACCAGCGATGACAATTGATTCATCATTCTATCGAGCATCTCGTTCATTACTAGAAATTTATAATGCTACAGCTGCAAGTCGACGTGAAGCTGTGCTCAACAATAATTCCACACTTGTACCAGCTACTATTGCTAGTCGTGTCGACGCATTATACATTTCAGTCTTTTATAAAATGTTGATTGCGAGTATGCTAGATCGCGCTATTACATGTCAACTGCAACAACCATATTCGGATAGACAATTACTTGAAAGTGTACAGATGGAATTGGAAGCTCATCTGAATCAGTGGATAGATGATATCGAACAGAACTTATCGTACTCAATTATTCGTATTCGCAATCTTGTACAAGCTCAATTAGCAACAATGTTGATAGTTTTACAGAACATTTAACGGAATTCTATCGAATAAAAAATCAAGCGAGTAGCTGAGACAATTGACTGTGCTGATTTCCTATTTTTGTTTATAATAATTATTTGTGCAAGATTTTCTTTTGAATAATTCCTAGGAATTGCATCCGATACTGTTCGTTTGAATCTATGCACGAAACTGAAAACTGCATTGAGCTAATCGATTTATTTAATAAAAATGTCAAGACTTGATCACGAAAAATTTTTATTTTGAAAACATTATTTAGAAAATAAGAGCAAATTCATTGTCCTAAATTATCATTGGAATATTGTTTATTTTTCTTGAGATGGAATGAAAGGCACTCGACCAACATTGTCACGTTTTGCATTGACAATATCCGGATACTTATGCGTAAGTTCTTCAGTGTTAAAAACAATGCGATCGATAACTTCCACACCCAACATCATCGAATGATCTTGGTTCGAAACTTCATATTTCCATGAACCGAATCGGCCACGTGAATAGATTTGATTCGATTCGAATTCATCGAAAAGTGGACCGCATAGTTGATCACGACCGAAGAATGGTGTTGGGTAACCGTATTCTAACCGAATGTGAAAACGCGAAAGAATTTTTGTATTTTCATCGATTAACTTCGTATTTCGTAAGCCTTGTTCAGTAATGGCAATGATATTTGCAATATCAACCGGCTTTTCCGGTGATTCAGCAGCTTCACACATTAATGACCACTGTTCACCTGGTTTAGGCACGTGATAAGGCGAGTAATTCGAGAAGACTGTGGCACGATAAAATGGACAATCATCTTCAGGGAAGTATAACCAACATTTTGTCAATAAATGTTCAGGCGGTTGTCCTTCAAGACCAAAACCTAATATGTGACTTGATGAATAACGGAATTGTTTGGATTTTTCTAATAATTCTGAACGTGGACTTTTGGTCGCGTGCCTTTCNAAGACTTCGGCTAGACGACGCCATATTGCACCTGTACCACCTCGCATCGGAAAACGAAACGTATTATTCGGTCCCCAACCGAGTTCATCTTTTCCTAAAATAACATTGTGTATGATACGTGAAAGATTGACTGTTGCTACACGTTCACCCATCCATTCGACGTTCATTTTGTCTGCTGTATAAGCCCAGACTTTGAAATTATATGGACGCATAAACGTATCACACAAACCACGACCAAAGGATTGTTCCATCCAATCGGCGAATGTTACCGGTTTAGTAAATGAGGAACGGCGACGTTCATTTTCTAACAAACCATCGATACAAGCCACGATTTCATGTTTGGGTAAACGATGCAGATTCTGTTGTAATGGATATGGAATGAATGTTCCACGCATCCATACCCAAGCTTCACGGATTTTGGAATTCCAATCGGCTGGATTTGGTAATAAATAATCGAGTAATCGAGTAAAGTAAGCGTAATGGGAAAATATCACGTGGCCACCCATATCCCATAAGAAACCTTGTTCATCAACGACTGTTCGTGCCAATCCACCAGCATCTGCCGAAGCTTCTACTAGCGTCCAGTCGATAGTCTGGTTACCTATGAAACGAAAAGTGATTTATAAATTTATTTGTCTTAAAAAAGATTGGAAATAATCTAACCTTGACGTCGAATTTCTTCAGCTCGCCAAGCAGCTCCAAGTCCACATGGTCCTCCACCGATAATAACAATCTTCATGACTTAGTCTTTTTTTTCTTAATGTTGAACTCGGGAAGCAAATGGTTTGTTAAAACACAAGTCGAGTATGCGAAGGAAAAAAAAGAAGAAAAAGAAAGTTAATGCTTCGATGCTTACTCGATTCTTCTACCTTTAGTTATATAAAAAAGAAAAAAACCTTAGAAAAAATGTCACATCTCCACGTGAATCCAGCTACTGGTTCAGAACACGTATACACCGTTACGTGTGCAAATATTAAAAAACAGAACAAAAAGAAACAGCCAAACGTAAACTACTCATTTTTTTTCTCATAGCATGTCCTTAGAAAAGTTTTTATTTCATCCGAGCGACATGTCTGTATCCTATTGATATAAATCAAATGTACTCAAAATGGAGACCTGCCTTGTGTGTGATTTTTTGAAAAAATCATGATTGTTTGTTAATTGGCGCTCAATGAATATTCGAATTGGTATTGAAAATATAAGAAAATCATGGGACAAGATATTAGTCAAATTGATTCGACAGATATTCAGAAGATGCTGCATAAATTTGGCAAACTTGATGAAGATAAAAGTGGAGCATTATCGGCCAATGAATTCATGCGAATACCAGAATTAACATCAAATCCACTAGTCGAACGAGTTATCGATATATTCGATAGTGATGGCAATGGCGAGGTTTCCATTTGATTTCAAAAGAGAATTTTTCAACATATGTAAATCTTTCTACAGGTGGATTTCACTGAATTTATACGTGGTGCGTTTGAATATCGAATTGAATTGTTCTCCGAGATAGTTTTTTTTCTTCATTTCGCATCAGGTATGAATAGTTTTGCTTCAAAAGGTGATACTCAACATAAACTACGCTTCGCTTTCGATATTTACGATATCGGTATGAGAGCAAGCATGATACTACTGAATACGCATGTAACTATGATTTTAGATAAGGATGGTTACATAACTAATGCTGAACTTTTTCATGTCTTGAAAATGATGGTTGGAAATAATCTCCTAGATGATCAATTACAACAAGTAGTCGACAAAACGATCATTTATTCGGATAAAGATGGTGATCAACGGATATCATTTAAAGAATTTTGTGATGCAATAGGACCAAGTCTTCGCGAAGATATCGTCAATCATTTGAATAAAATAAC
The DNA here is from genome assembly GCA_905250025.1 of Adineta ricciae. Taxonomy (NCBI): domain Eukaryota; kingdom Metazoa; phylum Rotifera; class Eurotatoria; order Adinetida; family Adinetidae; genus Adineta; species Adineta ricciae. Next base: position 83,156 of record CAJNOJ010000156.1, on the reverse strand, counting down.
TAGTGACGAATAATAAAAGTAGACGAATACAATATATGCGTTGGACAAGTTTTGGATTAATTCGTTTCGTTTAACAGCAGTTGAAGTGCTTTTATGTAATCAACTGCCTTTCGAAGTGTTCGAAGTTTTGATATTCGAGTAGAATGTATATGTTCTTTAGTATGTTCGTGGGACTCGAATGGTAGAAGTGCTTTGAGTAAGAGAAATGCTTGATTGACATCGTGAACACGTCGTCGTTCGCGTGTGTTACGTCTATCGACAATATGTTTTGGTCGTAGATTATGTGGAATATGTTTTGACCGACGGATTGGTTTGCTTTTGCTCTCAGAAGATGTAACAAGAGATTCTTCCATCCCCGTAGAATCGAACATATCATGTTGATGTTCGTAATGTAGTTGAAATGAGGAATAACAACATGTGCAATAGGGTTCGTACATCATTTCAAAAGAAAATAAGGAGATGTTCGATGACGGTAAACGAGTAGTCAAATGAACGATAATGAGTAGAAGATTCTTACACATCGAAGAAGAACGAGGAACACAGGATGTAGATATGACTTCTCAGGCAAAATGTTTTTGATTGATTCTAATCAATTTAAATGAGACTTAGTAACTTTCTCTTTGAACAAACCATCACAATTAATGCTAGTCATTGTGTTCACAATGATCATATTCTCATCTACAGTTCAAATTGATTCATATTTGTAGAACACTATATGAGCAAACATCTTTGCCAGCACATTTTTGTATATTATTTAATAAATGAGAGATATTAATGAAGTCTTTTATCTAAATCTTTCATTTTTGTTAACATAATATATGATAAAATTACTTGAAACTGCTATTCATCGTTGTATCTTCAATGCGTCAAAGCAACAATACAAACACCTCCTTTCTTCTCTACCTCCGCTGAATGTGTCATTTCTACGAGATAATATATGATAAGGAAGATAGTATTACACTATAAAGGTTTTACTTTATAATATAAAATCACTCGTTGTCTACGGTCGAAAATGAATTCATAAGAGAATTTCGATGTCTACCGAAGCCAAAGTCGTGACCCACAAAAGTATTAATAATGCCGATGAACGAGTGCAGGTAAATAACTATTCTTTATCGTTTTAGTTCAATAAATCTACAGTGATCTTTCGTTTTGTCCAAAGTTTCTTTAGCATATATATGTTCATTTGTATATCTATATAAATGGAACGGCCTAAATTTTTCCTCTCTCTCTCTATTCTTTTCTTTAGCGTTGGCGGTCGAGGTCAAAAACACGACAACAATGTTATCGGTTTGTCTATTTGGCAAGCACATACTTTTCTAACATGACTTTTTTTAATCTCGCAACTCCGAAAGAAGATCATATTAATCAGGAGCTTTTTATTATTGATGCATCGGGCAGGTGCAACGATTATTCATTTGAATGACGTCAGATATGAGTAATTCTTACACTCCCAATGCTGTCTTTCCTCTTTTCTGTTCTTTGCTTTTTCATTCGTACAATTACGTAGAACATGCTTTTTACAATGTTTTTTTTATTTGCTTAAGAAGAAATGTAGAATATTTGATGCGTTGTACTTTGACTTGCAAATAATATTATTTCAGATTCTAAATCTAAAAAATTACCCAAAAGAAATGGCAAGTTCATCGACATATAAAGACGAAAGTCATCCATTCGCTGCGGAAAGTACGTTCATATCATCATGAATTTGTAGGAAATTCAACTAAAATCACTTGTACTATCTTTAGCTCGTGTACTTCCCTCAGCCCAAACAACTACCACTTTATCGAGTACGAAACAAAATCTTTCTAGTATTGTGATTGAAATTGATATGTTTTAAAAAGGTGGTGATGCTCGTCGATCTTCTACAGAAGGCATTGGTGTCTGTGGCTGGGTTTTAGTCGTTCTTTCTTACTTCATGGTTGGCATTACATTTCCATTCTCGTTGTGTCTTTGCATCAAGGTTTGTTGGTAATTGGTTCATGATTGTGATTGAAGTTGTTCAATTTCGATAGGTTGTGCAAGAATACGAACGAGCTGTCATTCTTCGTCTTGGTCGTATCATACCAGGTATGAAAATTGGACTGTTCTAATGAAATTCAACGTTTTTCCAAGAGGGACTTGTGTCAATAATAGTTATTCTGAAGAAATTCATTGATTTATTTATACTCTGAATAACATTTTCTCTCCGACAGGCGGTGCAAAGGGTCCGGGTTTATTCTTTATCTTACCATGCGTTGATACAATTATTAAAGTTGATTTACGAACAGCAACTTTCAATGTTCCACCTCAAGAAGTACGGCATGATTGATCCATAAAATTTTCGATAATGAGTAATCTTTGTTATTAGGTATTAACACGTGATTCAGTGACAGTTTCTGTCGACGCTGTTGTTTACAGCCGTGTTTTCAACCCAGTAAGTTGAAAAAGAGATCTTAAAACGGATCGAACTCGTCGATATCTTTTATTTCAGGTCATTAGCGTTACTAATGTTAAAAATACTCAATATGCAACGCAATTACTTGCCCAAACCACCTTACGAAATATTCTCGGCACCAAATCACTTCAAGAAATTCTTACAGATCGTGAAACCATTGCACATAGTATGCAAAGTCATTTAGATGAAGGAACAGACCCATGGGGTGTAAAAGTTGAACGTGTTGAAATGTAAGTTTGAACACGTGAAATCGATTCTTTCCTCAATAACTACTGTATTTGAATATGTAGCAAAGACGTTCGTCTTCCTCAATCGATGCAACGTTCAATGGCTGCTGAAGCTGAAGCAAGTCGTGAGGCACGTGCTAAGGTCATTGCAGCTGAAGGTGAACAAAAAGCATCGCGACAATTGAAAGAAGCAGCCGATGTTATTTCGGAATCACCAATTGCTTTACAATTACGTTATTTACAAACGTTAACACATATCTCTGCAGAGAAAAATTCAACTATCGTTTTTCCAATTCCTGGTTCGTTACGATTTTGTTTTATCTGATTTAGGCGTTCAACTCTGACATTTTCTTTTTCTTCTAGTGGAATTGCTCAGTCTGGTCAAACGATCAACGTAAAAAAGATCCTTTTGGCAATCAAAAACGAAAGACAATCGAAATTATATGTATCACTTTCTTTTTTCAATTTATTTCTTCGATTAATAATAACATGATTGATGATCATTAATTGTATCTTGTTCTAAATGATTTCTAAACGAGATAGACTATTCATTTAAAGAATAGGCGACACGTAAAATACATATCCTCTCGTATTTGACTTCACTGATTAATGATACTTGAATCAAAGAGACACTGATTTCATTAATCTCGAAAGAATCCAACAGAGCATGCCAAAAGAATTTCAGAATTAATTCTGACGATTTTTGTGTATTTATTATAGTCGTTCAAACTTTTCTTTTTGAGACCTCAGGGTTTTGTAACTGATTGAAAACATTCTGACTGGTCTCTCGAGAAAATTAGATGGAGAAAGTCCAGAGCTCAAAGGACAAGTTCTCTGTGTGTTTATCATGTTTTGAAACGTAGGAAATTATTAATAAGTTACATTCTAACTTTTTACATGTGACATATTTACGCAAACTCGAAAAGTATAAGGGTACGCACTGCACTGGTCTTAAAATCCTTGCTTTTCTTTTTTTTCCTTTCCTTTCCTTAAAGAATGCGTTACTAATCAAGCGAAAAACAACTTTCAATCCTCTGATAAACATCACCACTAGCTACAAATTCCTTTAAATATCGACCTTTAAGTTTCTTACCTATTCCAAATTTTCTGACAAATTTCTTTGTTAATCATTTCTACCGATAGCAAAAGGGAAAATGTATTAGGTCATTTTTCCTCTTCAATCTATCTAATCAAAGTTCCCGAACGATCACGTTCGTTCTCTCTATATTTACCAGCTTGTGTAATCATGAATCCGTCGGTAAAGTCTTATATACATAAGCATTCTGGTTTCTAACATCAAAAACAAAGAACTGTGTCCCTCTTCTCGTTTCTAACGTCCTGTTTGAAAAAGACTACGTCAAAGGTGAAACAAATAAAATTTCTCTCTCTCTCTCTATCGGATACGACGTTTGATGTATTCATAATTATCATCGTCACTATCGCTTCTTCTAGTCATTCACGTCAACAGAAAAAGCGCTCTCTTGGAAACCAAGCTCGTCATTTTAATATAAAAAGACGAAGCAAAAAAACATCATTTTCCAAACAGCATTCATATGGCAACATCACCATCGTTCGAAGATAGAATTCACGCATCGCCTACAGGAAGTTAGTATGCTTATAACAGAATACAAAAAAGAAGAAAGAAAAAGAATTAATCTACATTATTTAAAGATCGTGTTCATCCAACAACCATAACAATGCCGGCTAACCGAGAAGCAAATATCCCGAGTATTGTCAATTTGTTTGAATTTAACTGAAAATACGATAAGCGTTTGTTTTAGTTAATGATGATTCAGACAAATCGTCGGAAAGTGGATTTGACGTTTGTGGGTGGATTATCATCGCCTGTTCATACATTTTAATTGTCCTCACGTTTCCGATAACATTATTCTTTTGCATCAATGTTTGTAGCTAAAGTAGATCAGTACAGAAAAGTTGTAAACGATTTGTTTTAGGTTGTTCAAGAGTACCAACGCGCTGTTATCTTTCGACTTGGACGTATTTTAGCAGGTTCGCATAGCGGATTTCACTCGATGTTAAAGGATGTGAAGGTTTGTTTTGTTTCAGGTGGTGCTAAAGGTCCGGGTTTATTTTTTATTTTACCTTGCGTGGATACTATAGTAAAAGTCGATCTACGAACTACTACATTCAATGTTCCACCTCAAGAAGTAATTACTTTTACATTTTAACCATGCAATTTTAACATTCTCTCCTAGGTTTTAACGCGCGATTCAGTGACAGTTTCTGTTGATGCCGTGGTTTATAGTCGTATTATTGATCCAGTATGCTATTGCCTATGTATTCTGAACGTAACAATTATGTCTGTCTAAACCATTTTCAGGTTACATCTGTAACTAAGGTCAACAATGTCTATTCCGCTACCCAATTACTTGCCCAGACAACATTGAGAAACATGCTTGGTACCAAAACTTTGCAAGATATTCTCAGCGATCGAGAAGCTATTGCTAATTTGATGGAAGCTCAATTAGATGAAGGAAGTTCGCCATGGGGTATTAAAGTTGAACGTGTTGAAATGTAAGTTAATGTATTTTTTGCTTGCGATTCTCGCGATTGTAATATATTTGTTCAGTACGGATGTTCGTCTTCCTCAATCGATGCAACGTTCAATGGCTGCTGAAGCTGAAGCAAGTCGTGAGGCACGTGCTAAAGTCATTGCAGCTGAAGGTGAACAAAAAGCATCGCGACAATTGAAAGAAGCAGCTGATGTCATATCATCATCGCCAGTTGCTTTACAATTACGTTATTTACAAACGTTGACACAAATTTCAGCTGAAAAGAATTCGACTATTGTTTTTCCCATACCTGGTAAGTTCATTTCGTCAACTATGGCAATTCTATTTGAAGTGCACTTTTTACTTTTAGTGGAATTACTTAATTTAGTCAGACAGGGACGTTAGATCGTCGACATAATTAATATTCTTTGCTTTTTCATACTTCATATTTAATTTTCACATATTGCTTCATGTCAGTACTATATCAAATTGTTATTTAATGAAAAAATTCTTATTTTATGTCTTGAATTTGAAATCTGAACACTTGGTTTTTCTTTCACTACATTTAACAAACAATTTTATTGTGCATATATATGTAAAAGTTTACAGAAAATCTCGCGATTACTTCTCTAAACCCCACCGGTCACTGATGAGTGGCTTTCGAATTCACGATATTACTTCATTGGGATTCGGTATGAGAAAATATTCGCTTGTTAACGTACCACAATTCGACATATCGTAATTAATCATTGGCGGAGATTCCGAAGACACATTACTGATCAATGTTGGACACAAACTTTCGACACTCAGGGTTGAATGTCGTGTTGGATTCGATTGTTGAGGCGATGAATGATTCTTGCTGGTGAGATTCTCACATGAAGCTGTGAGATTGCGTTTAATATATGCAGCCATGAATGCGCGTTGTTGTTCTTTTGACAAGGACAGACATTTAAATGTCATTCTATTAATCTAGTACGAACAAAGAAAATGAGATGTTAAATCATTTCATTTAGTTGATTTCTTTTTCAATTAGTTCTCACTTGATTCGAATGAGCTTTTGCTTTTCGTGGCGCTGCTGGTTCGGTTTGATGGTGATAGAACAATCGTTCGTAGAGAAATGGACCGATGAATGCATACGCAAAAAACAATGTTCCATAAGCGAGAATATAATTCGAATTCATATAGAATGTGTAGAGAGATTTCGATGGAAGAAACAGATATAGACAAGCCCAAGTTATTGTGACACATAGAGCAAGAAGGCTAGTTAATAAGTAAACAAAATCGAATGATTGATTATGGAAATGATATCGGACACTTGATTGGAGGGAGTAGAGAAAAAGAAGAAAGAAATTGAATAATAAGGAACATAAAAATAGTGGTCGTGGACATTCGTTTGTACATAGATCAACAATCTGTTGATTATTGTTGTTGTTGTTGTAGAACCAGATGAGAAGGATCGCTGTTTGAATTAAAACACCAAGAAAAAAGATCAGGAATGAACTAATGGCAATAAGACAAGATTTTCGCAATGGATTTGTTAGTTTCAATAACCATTCATAAGCAAAATGTACATTCAAGCCGAGTAGTAAACAAAACGGCAGAATTTGCAATGATAATGTTTGAGTAGGACATACAACGTTTACGGATGCTGATGGCCGAAAAAGGAACGTAATTGGAGATATTAATAACAGAAAAAGTGCAAATTGAGCAAAATATATATAAACATTTGATAACGATGTAGGCGAATTTCGTATAAAAGTAAAAATGTAAGCAAAGTAGAGGATCAGGCCAATAATGCTTAAACCAATGAGACCATACGATGGGAGATCAGTTACAAAGATGAGTGAAGAAAGCGAAGGCGATGAACCGTTAATACAAGCCATCGATTGAAAGTTTGAGCAAACCGAATTCTATCTTAAAAAAGAACAAGACTCATCTACTAAATATAATTCATAGAGATGTTCATATATCTTCAATCACTAGATTATGTATGTACATACACATACATTTAGTCAAATACATGTACATCACATCATTGAATATATTGTTCTATGTAGTATTGGTGACGCTCGCTCACTAATGACACTTGAAAATAGTTCAACTGTTGGTATAGGTTTGTATTTGTTCTCTCTCTCTCCCTCTTTTTTTTCTTTCTCTCGTTCGACATTTGTCTCCAAGCTCGTAACGGATCTTTTCTCCTTCGTCTATCTCTCCTATATTACACAGTCGCCCACCGACATGTCACTGTCTACAACAACGACGACGCAACCAGAGAACAATTACAAAATTTGAACTTCTATACATTTTCGTCTTTTTCTTTGCTTGACGTAACACACATCATATCATTTTATTCTTTGTCCATACAGTCGTTTGAAAAGTTTCGTTTGTTCTTTACTTAACAGCATACCGTTATTAAAAAAAAAGAAATCTATTTCAGTGCAAGTTACCTTTTACATTATTCTTCATGCTTGATATTCCTACCGATTTCTTTCTATCTGTCCCTTGTAAAGGGCTTCACATGTATGCCTCATCTTTTCATTATTATTTCTTTTTATATTTGTATATCATTAATCCTGTTATTTCGCACTCACTTTTCTCTCTCTCTCTCTGTCCTATATAGGACAAAGACTTATTTCGTAGATATGTCGATTAACGAGTTGGTGATAAACGAAGGAAAAAGAAAGAAATATGGTCAGGTATTTGACATGTTCATAATGACCTTGCATGTGAAAACAAAGCACAAGATCGATGATGACCGATTGCGGAGGACGATTGAAAGGCGTAACATGATGATCAGGCGATTATACATGTGTTTAGTTCTTTTTGACTTCAATAGAAAATGTTCGAAATGAAAGTTATGTGAGAGATGTGTAGAATTGAAGGTGATTACTTTAATGAAAAAAAAATGTAGGAATTCTTTTGATTTCCCTTGAGAAATAAATTTTAATTATACATCTGTTCCTGTGGATATTTATATAGTTATTGGAGTCCTTTTCTTCTTTTGATCAGACGGAGGACACAAAAAAAAAGGAAATTCATTGAGGTATAAATTTCATTGAAAAAATGTACTTGTATCAGACAAGTAGAATCTTATTTCGACTTTCCTCGTTTTTTTTCAATATAAGAGTTTACTTGCAGGTAAGCGTTTCGTACAAATAAATGCAAATCGGTAAATAATCTTGATTTACCTTTAGTTTCTCTTTATGAAATTATCAAGATCGACTTAGAGATTATTTGAATAGGAAAAAGAACTGATTGTTAACATTTTTCTTCTCGTTCGTCTGCTGCTGTGAACTCCGATCAGTATTCAATTCAACGGCATTTATTTGAAGAAGTATTATATCAATAAAACGCAATAAGATGCACTTAATATGCCCTAAGACATAAATGTTGTGCAAGCCCTTTCAAGCACATCCCATTCTATTGAATAGCAAAACAAATATTTTTCTCGATTGTGTCAGAACTAACTTAATTGTTCGACTAGGAAGGACACCCGAGTGAATATAAGAAAATACGTCATCTCGATAACATCTATTTAAGTGAAAATATGTGAAAACTATAATTAACTATTAGACAAAACGTCGTGTCTCGATCGATCAGACAGTATGACACGTAATTGATGCTTTTGTTCATTGCAATAACAATATACATGAAATGATCGTAAGACATTGCAATGTAGAAATAATATTTGTCTTAATGATGTTTTTGAAAGTGTTTGTGAATATTGAATTTCAAGTTTTTGTTTATATATATCGATTAATTGCTGTTCAGAGTAATTTATTGCCAACGATAGACAGATCAGTTTCAACACACTATGTTATTAAATGAGCGTCTTTTTGGTTAGCTGATGGATTAACTAAAAATCCAAACATGTAAGTATATTTGAAAGAAAAACGGCAACAACTAAGAGACAAAACATGGAATAAGCACCGGGAATGATCAAGTAGTCGTATCACCGACTTTTACTCGTTTCGTTGCATCCTGTTCGTTATCCTTATGAGATGGTAGAGAAATCGTTAGTGAACAAAAAGAAGAATTTTCCACTTACAGTTGTGAGAATGGGTGGAGGTCGTTTTAGTTTGATCGGAGCGGTACCTTGATTCCCTGATTTTTGGATTGTGACTGTATAAATTCCTCGATCTGATTCATGTTTTTCACCATGAACTTGATCCTCCGACTCATCCACCGATGGTGCTGGTCGTTTAACCACATAGACTTTATCTGTACTTCTAAAATACGATTTTTTGTTCATTTTCAGAGAATATGAAGAACACTTGAGACGAACTCGGACTCTACGGCTAATGGTCGTTTTCCGCTGCCGTGTCTTTCCTGAATATTTGTGAGAATCGTACCCAAACGATTTGTACGGAATTTTCTTTGTGGCAAAGGTGCGACATATTTATAAAACAATTGAATCAATTCATATTTACTATCAGGTAGATCAAATCCAACCACCTAATACAAAAAATCGCAATATTTCATATAAAAATCCAATTATCGATTTACTTTTGATAACTGAGTTCGCAACTGTTCGATTGTTAAAATCTCCGGATGTGTCAAATCGATATTCATCTATAAATAAAGTTTTCTTCTCTTATTTGTTTTATCCCAAATAACAAAAAAAACATATGCTCAACAATGAGTTACATGCCTATCACAAAGAAGTAACCGAAAACAATAACCAATAGTCAATCTGATAAATAATAAAAGGAACATTGAAAAAAATTTGAAAATGAAAAATCTCAATGTGATCATCAAGTTTATTCTAAGGTGTCGAAGACGAATTCATTATCGGCCTTGTCTTTGTTCGATTTGATTATAGCGTTGGACAATATTCAAAAATGAATTCGTCGTTTGGAGTTGTTTGTATGAGTCAATCATTCTACAAAACATATTGATGAAGAAATTCAGCTGATTGAATCATTTTGCTCACATAAATTCGGTTAAGCGTGTCTGCCACGGATGTAAACCAAGAGAACTTTTAACAGATCCAACAATTACTGCCAAGTTTATTTCCGGAATACTGGAAAGTTCTATAGCGAAATAAACACGTGTTTAGAATCTGATAAACACGAAGGAATTTGTTTACTTGTATAACACTGATCGACTGTATCGACTTGGATCGAATCAGATTTGATTTCACCTTGTTTTACCTGTTGACACAGAGTTTGAGCAACTTTTGTTAATGTTTGACTGCAGTCTGTCAGTGATAGGAAGTGAAGTGTTGGTAATGGAAGAGATGATTGGTCTGAAAGAGTCGAATGTATTAACAGTTTGCTTTGAAAAGATCCAATAGACTACAAACATTTCTTATCATACGCCTGAATGTAATCCATAATCGATGTTTCTCGAGCTTTGATGTAACCTAAGCGAGGAGATCGGATGAGTTTTCTCTTTTCTCAAAGATGTAATCCTTTGAATTACCTTCATAATCATAGATAATCAAATGTTGGATATTTAGTCTGCGAAAGAACACGATCGAATTGACAATAAATTTCCACAGGTCGACATCTGGTATCCGTTCATTAATGATCAAAGCTAAGACGTCTGTTGGTTTATTAAATTGGATTTTCTCCATTTGAGAAACATTCGTATTGGATGGATCATTTCGGATGACATCAATCTTCACTTTGACGATATAACAATTGCGACTAATATTTTGAACGATATATCGATGAAACCATTGTGTGAAATTTAGAAAACACAGAATTATTGCTATTAAACAACGATATACTATGGATACAGCGATCATCTTAAGAAATATACAGATTTGAAAGAGAGATATAGTGATAAACAGTAATCTTTCGAAATATTAGTTGGCTTTTTTTTTTAAGTTGAATCATATCATACAAAAAAAGGCGAGAAGAAAGCACAGAGAACTATATTTTCAATGTTTACGTCGTCGATCATCGTGTTTTCGTTGATCAGAGTGATGGTGATTAGAAGATTTTTTCTTTCTATGTGAAGATGAAGGTGACGATGATGAAGAAGAAGAAGAGGAATGACGACGATGTTTTTTGTGGTGATTTTTCTTATCTTTGCCTTCACGAGATGTTGAACGACTTCGTTCGCGTGTAGATTTCTTTGTTTTACTTTTAGTCGATTTCGTCTCTTTAGTATTTTCACTAGGTTTGATGGGAGTTTTGCTTGGAGCTAAATCAAAAACACACACGTATGAAAATTGACACGAGACTGAAGTTGTTCCTTAGGGATGATGCAAATCGGATGTGTCTTCCGCTACATTTCAGTAGAAAGCGAAGTTTTGACTTGCTTACCAGGATTCTGTTTTGTAGGTGTGAGATTGGGCGTTTTCGATATCACAGTTGAATTTATAATGGATTGAACATGCTTTTCTTCATCATCTGAATCACTTTCCGAAAAACCTGGAATAAAATGTATTGTCTTCACAATGAAGGAGCGATTGGTCTTTCATTACTTTGTATTAGACTCGTTAATCCAGAAGCTTTGCGGATGACAGGTGTGGAGGATTCCGCTGAAAAACAGAAATGAGTGATATGAGACTCTGAAATCGAAGAAACTTTTCTTTTACCTTTACAATTGATATAGACTTCTTTAGCGAGCAATGCTATTTCCTCATTCGTTACTTCTAGCAATAGATCTGTCAGTACTCGACGCAATTTGATCATCTGAAAGGCTCAAAATAATCATTAGAGATAACGAAAACTATGTATTACGTACGAATTGTTCTTCGCCATCGAGAGGATCATCTTCGATCAAAGTGGCTGTTGCCGTGGATGAAGCTGGTGGTGGAGATGGCAAATGTGTTCGTCTTGGGATTACACTGACATCGAGCTGTTGATCCGTCGATTTGTCATCATCCTTTGAAATGTTAGAAGAAAATAAGATCATAGTGAACACATTGTTCTATTTTTTCAAATGTCCAATCACGATAACCCACAAATCGACTTCGACGAGTGGTAATTGGTGTTGAAGAAACCAGTTCTGAATTCGAATCTTCATCCTCGTTGTCTTCGTATTGATCTTCATCGTTGTCTTGGTCGAAAACTGTTGACGCTTCTTGAGGTAAACGAGCTGTTTGTTCATTGGAATCTTCGTCTTCGTCGTCATCGAATTTCTTCACAAATCAAATTAAATTTAGGAAAAAATTTGTAGTTTAATCCCTTTTTAAAGCGAAACAGTCATACATACCGATGAAATATCATTTGTAGACACACTGTTATTATTATTATTGTTACTACTGCTGCTAAGATTACTTGTATTTTGTATTTTCTTCTCCTTTTCTTTTTCCATTCGACCTAGTGCGTCTCGTAGCCAAGGGGGAATTTTTCGCCGCTTTGCGCTCGCGTTACCATCACTAGGTTTGTCAGGTATGGTTCTCAAAGTCGATTCATCTGCAAATACATCAAATAAGTATGTTATAGAACTTATGCACAAGAAAGAAAGCATCTGTGAACAATTATCACAATTTTCTATTAGTACATACTCGGTAGTATAGATACAGGTGGTACAGGTGCTGGTGGAGGTACACTTTTCGACGCATAAGATGTAGGAAGATCCATTAGAGATGGTATGGATGTATTCAAACTCGTGTTTATATTCCTTTTTTCAACAGGTCGATGTTGAAATGAAGGCATAGGAAATTGTGGTGGCATCGGAGACAAATTAGGTGGCACTGGTGGTGGAATTGGAGGCGGAAGAGGAGGTGGCGGAACTTGCTGACCAGTGTTACCTGGCGGCCAAAACTTTCCACTGCTAAATGACGGTGCTATTTCCTACAAAAATCAATCTTTCATCGTCAATGCAATATAGGAAGCTTCTGTTTACGAACTGTTTGTATGTGAAACATTGGTTGATTGTGATTCGTAGTCGGTCTCCATTGGGGCGCATTTGACGTCACAAATGAAGGTGGTGGTGGCGGCGGTAGGATGAGTGGAGGCATTGGTGATCTCCAATGTTGATCTAAATATGAGATGAAATGTTAATCATGTCAGCAAGAGTGCTATTGAAACTATAGGTGCTTGTATTCTTCTTGTCTGTTTTCTTTCGTCTTCATATCTCTTCTTTTCATATGGTTTGAAAAGTTAAAGTGAAGACTTACTTTCGATGTTTGTCATCGTAAAACTTTCCTGAGTGGTATTTGAACCAACCTGTAGCTGGTGATGGTGTGAAACCATGCCCATCTGTGCTGGTAGTGGTAACGGTGCAAACGGCATTCCGATTGGAGGTGGACCAGGTGGTGGAATCGGTGGCGCGTTAAGTAAGAGCTGAGGAGGGGGAGGCGGAGGTGCAGGTGGAAGTGGTTGTTGCCAATGTGCTTGTTGTTCCCTCTGTTGCAGCCAAGTGTCCGCTAGCGCACTCCAATCGACTAAAAGGAAGAAAAGAGACCAAGATTTGGTGTACAAGGCACTCGAATAGTACCAACCATCGGAGTTCGGTGTATTCTGATGTAAAGGCCAGTTTTTATTGTACATTTTGTCTGATGCAATAATTAAATAAGGAAAGAATTGATGTTGATATGACAAACTTGCTTTATTTCTTTCTTTCTTTCTTTCTTCTACTATCATTCACACATGCTTACACGATGCTATGCTATTCGTCTATTCAATGCAGCCATTGATCGATAACAGATGGCGTTTACTTCTTTTGATAGAAAATTTAATTGCAGAAAGCATAATTCTCTCTCATTTTAATGAAAAAACTCAATTCAGAGCTATCAAAACGACATCATCATCAAAATGATTTCTCTCTATGACTCATCTACAATGCAAATCGGAAAATACTGTAAGCTGTTCGAGCATAACGAATTTTCTATTTTCCCGTCTTCTGCTCATCATTTATCATGTCATCACATGGATATGATGATGGTGAATATCTCACATGTCCATTCAATTCAGCACATAAGGTGATTTCTAATCATTTTAAACATCATATTCTTCGATGTTCTCAAGTCAGCTATAGAAATAACACTGAAGTGAAATATACCCATTTTCTTTATGTTTGCTTAGCATCATCCCGAAATGAAAACAATCAAATGTCTTTTCAACGGTGCACATAAAATTACACCTCTGCATTACCATGATCATCTCTGTGAATGTCCAGATAGTCCCTCGTGTTGATTACATTTCTTTTCCAGATTTAATAAAACCTTTTGCATAGATTTCAATCTTCTCTTCTAGATTTCATCGTTCTAGATAATCATGTCGCTCTACTGTGATCCTGATGACTTTTGGTAAAAAAGAATATTTGTTGTAAACAATGGTGTTTCTAATCGACAACTTTCAACTAGGCTTTGTCCATATCATCCTGATCATAAAGTACTAGCAAAACGGTTTCAATATCATGTTATGCGATGTGCAAAGGTAGGAAGTGAAATGAAATGTAACAAAAATAAACATTCACTGCCGTTTAACAAGGCTTACCCACACATTCGTCGTGTAAAATGTTCCTTCAATGCAACACACTTAACCACACCAAGTGAACTATTCAAACATATGTCAACTTGTCCAGATAATCAAGCTGTGCATGATGCTATCGCCAGAGGAATGGGAGATTTCAGTAAGGATTTTCTTTCCCCATACCGATATTTATCTTCTGCATTTCGTTAGACTGGGAAGATAGCACGACGGATAAATGCGAACGACAAATGGCCACCGCGATGAATGGTGAAGATTGGGATCGTGAAGCACATACAGGAAATATTTTTAATGAAGATGAGTTACGACAATTGAATGGGTAAGATATATTTGCTGGGAGTATGGCTGTCGATGTTCATCGCTCGAATTTGTTCTAGACAAAATGAAATGTGGTCGAATTCTGTAACACCGTAAAGAAAAATTTTGTCTAAAATTGATTGTTCCGAATAATTTTTGTTTCGGATAGTGCGGTACCAAGCGGAGCAGCATCCTCACGTCCCCAATCATCTTACTTGGACCGTGATGGTGCATTTTCATCACGACCAGTAACTGAATCACCCAAAGTGTCACATACTGTCGCTTCATTCGAACCAAAACGAACTAGTGCTCGTAAGAAGATGTTCACCTATTTATTTTCAAATTCTTTTCCTCTTGTTACGATTAGATATGTTCGGTGGAGGACTAAACCAAATGAACAATATGACAGATGCCAGTCTCGAGTATGACTCTTTTGATTTCCATATTAATCTTGACGATTTTTCGTAGTTCACAATTTGAAAATATACGCCGGAATATGTTGGCTACTGGCGTTGGTCGTGGTCGATTACCAACAACTCACAATTCATCTTCATTTAGCAACCGTTCAGTTCTACATGTATGGTGATTCTTTAAACATTTCATAGGCATCTTCGATTGATTATCTGTTCTTTTTAGAGATCATAATTTGCTGTCAATTCAGATTCGATAAGAATCAAGTTCTTTCATTTCTTTGGTGCATCTCAAAATACTTTTGTCTGGTTTTTTTTCTGTATTATTGCGTTAGTTCAGTTCTTTTTCGTATCTATGATGTTGTATTTTTTCCAGTAACAAAAAGCAACTTTCATCTAGTTCACTTCCTTCATTTATCAAAATAAATCTATGTTTTGTAGATGGCAACATTAATGAATGATTTACAACGATATTTGGATGACTTCAATGAAGGTGTGTTTGCAATGAATAGTTCAGCTTTGTGTAGTTTATTAAGTATACGACATAAGAGTCATGTAGACAAATTTTCAGCACCAAACACATGTGATTTGTTTGAAAAATACGGTCGCATTGTTCAAGGTTGGAACGTAGTTCTAACAAATCATATCAAAATTTGTCAAACACTCTTATATAAAAGTCGTTTGAATGATATTATACAATACCAATATCAACTCTGTCGATCGTTACTTGACCTAGTTAAGGAAAGCAAGAATAAAAACTGGCATATTCCAATTCTAATCTTAACTTTGACTGAACTCCGTCTATTAGCCAATTATTTTACCAAATTTATTACGAATGATCATGACAATAGTACAAATACAGCTACTGAACGTATTGCAGACCTATCTATTGATAACGATCGACAAACGTCGGAAGCAAATGTGAACAAAACAATCGAACTATTAACTGAGGCATTTCGTGTGTGTACAAGTGATCGATGTGCTGAGCAGCGTCTGTCGAAAAAATGGGGTGCAATACAAATCTTAAATCAATTGCTTAAATTATGTCATCGGATAAAACGTTATGAACTTGGCGAACAGTTACTTTCCTTCGCCGAACAATCATTAGAATATCGACATTACCTGTTAGAAGATCAGAAAATGACTTATGAGTACTTCTTAGGTAAATTCAAGCGGAAAATGTGTACTACGATATGATTATTCTCTTTAGGGAAATCTTATTTGTTGAAAGATGATTATCGGAAAGCTAGTGAATGTTTTGATACAAATTTCCAACGTTGTCCTCGATTTATGAAGAGAAATAAAGCATCGATTTTAATTCATTTATGTATATCGAAGATGCAGTTTGGTTATACACCATCATTATCCATCGTAGCGAAGTACAAACTAAATGAATTTCATGATTTACTTCTTGCAATCAAACAAGGTCAATTATATACGTTCGATCAGCTATTAAAGACGATTCATCATAAATATTTCTTATCCAAAGGTTTACTACTTCACGTGGAGACGTTATATCTACTTGTCGTGCGCAATCTTTTCCGTCAAGTTTGGTTAGCGTTGAATAAAGAGAACAAAATTTCAATTGAAATATTTACACGAGCAATCGAGTGGAGCAATCATGGCGAAGCATGTGATCCATTACAATGTGCGACTCTATTAGCAACGTTGATTAGTCAAAGTCGTGTTAAAGCTTACATATCTTATAAACATATGACCGTTGTCTTAAGTAAAGAAGATCCATTTCCTAAACTTCAATAAATCACTGAATGTATCTGTACTTTTATAATATCATATATAAAGTTAACAAATCTAACTGAATACACATCGATTTTTTTAAATTAGATAATTGACAAGTATCGATCGATATGAAAACGTGTCAGTTCTTGTTGTATTCGCTAGAGATCAAAGAATGTACAGTGTCAAGTGAACAAACTCCATCGTGTCATTTTATTAGTAAAATAATTCATTTGTCAAGAATGAAAAGAGAAAAATAAACATTAGATCACAAACGTCGCTTTGTTTTCTTTGGTACTTTAATAAGTCCGTGTTTACGCGCTAATTGTAAAGCATCATTGAGTTCCACACATGCTCGATAATCTTCCAAGGCCTCTTTATGTTTACCCTCTTGTTTCGATCTTGCATCGCCTCGCCACTTCAATACAGCCGGATCACACGGTCGAATATATAACGCTTGAGTAAAATGTTCCTCAGCGACAGCGGGTTCGTCCATTGTTAAAAGTAATTGACCAAGATCAACATGAATATGAGCACTCAACGGAGAAATGCTCAAAGCCTGTTCCAAATCTTGTCGAGCACTTGTATACTGTTTAAGAACAATTTTCGCAATGGCACGATTTGTTAGAGCAGCTTCATCCCGTGGGTTGATCTCTAAAACGCGATCAAATAGACCGATTGCTTGAAGGAATTGCCCGTGAAACATAAGTATATTTCCAGCATTGTAATGTGCAAAGGCATTTTGTGGATCAGCAAGCATTGCTGCGCGATAATCACACATTGCACTTCGATTATCACCTAAAAATTGTTGAATTACACCGCGATTTGTTAATAATTGAGCTGATGACGGTTCGAAATGTAAAGCTTGATTCAAATCAATAAATGCTTCTCGTGGATGATTCATTTGTAAGCAAACAATCGCTCGTGCTTCTAACGCACGTACATGCCGAGGATTAATACGAAGGAGTGCTGAGAATTGCAACCATGCTCGTTGATAATACGCACGTTGTCGTAATGAATAACCTAGATTCAATCGTGCATGTTCCTGTAATGGATTTTCGTGAATAACACGTTCGAATAATTTCGTCGCTTTCGCTCTCGATTTCTCATCAGGCATATCCATATAGACATTACCAAGAGCAATCCATACATCGTGCCGATAGGAAGCGTCAGTCGTAAATCGATCGGCAATTTCGGACGAAGTAAATTGTGCGATGGCTTTATCGAATTGTGCCAATCGATGATGACACTGTCCAATAGTGTATATCAATCGATGTTTTAATGTATAAATCTTCTTATCTTCACCTGATTCGAGAACTAGATTCAGTGCATGTTCGAAGTCAACTAGTGCGTTTTGAAAATCTTTATGATCGTAATGTAAGAGACCACGATTGACATACGTTTCTAATTCCAATAACTGAGTTTTACTACTTCTGATCGATGACGCAAGACACAGAACAATAGCGAAATCTTTCAATGCATGCGAAAGATTGCCACGACGAATGTAACATAGAGCACGATTATAGTAACCATGTGAACAGGATGGATCGATTTGCAAAGCTTTGGTTAGATCATTAATCGCATGATCATATAAACGAATGGAATATTTCAAGCAACCACGATAGAGATAAGCACGAACTAGATTCGGACATAGACGAATTGCTTCATTGCAATTTAGTACACCTTTTGAGTAACGTTCACATCGCCCGTACCTAAAATACATTAGAATAGAAAGGATATAGTACATTTTGTCTTAGAGTACTAACCAAGCAGCTCGTGCAAGATAAGCTTCGGCATTGTTCGGTTCAATCACAAGCGCTTTATTGATGTCCAATAATGGTCGACGACTTGATGATAGTTTTGCTAATTCTTGAGGACTGTAATGAGCAAACATGCGCATTTTAGCAATACCACGTTGTAGATAAGCTTCAGCGCTTTGATTTGGATATTGTAGTTTTAGTAGCGCAGTCAACTGGTCAACAGCTTGAGAATAACGTTTTAATTGTATGAGACATTTACTTAAATCCAGATAGACACCATGAAGTTCACCTTTCTGATCGGCGACATTATTCAAACAAGCTTGTATACATTTTTCATAGGCCTCTCGGGCTTCATCGAATCGTTTCGCTTTGACACGTAGTCCACCCAGCATACGCCAGTTAACTGGTGTCGGCGAAAGTGAACATTCATATTCCATAATCGAGAGTGCACGATCATAATGTTCAAGAAATGCGTGAACGATAGCTTGCTGTTGAGGACTTGATGCGTTCATTTTCATCGCTGATGGTAGACTATCTTCTTCTGATCCGGATAATGATTGTAAACTCGCTGCAACTTCAACGCAAAACGACGCTAGATCCAGTTGTCCCATTTGTAAAAGCATATTGCCTCGCAATACCACTGATGAATTCTGATCCGGAAACATGTGATATACTAAAAAGCAAAGATTTGTTGTTTGTTAAAATCAAACATTGATTTAATCGACTTACTTTTCGTGTAATCTGAGTATGCCTGTTGATACTGATTGAGTTGACTGTAGAAGTAAGCACGACAAAAGTAAGCTCGAACATACGTTGGATCAGCTTGGATCGACCGTGTGAACAACTGAATTGCTTTTTGAGCATTTTTCCTCATGTAGATAATCGCCAAATTGCAAAGTGCAGGTGCATGTTCTCGATCGAGCACAATTACTGCTTCATAATCAGCAATCGCTTCTTCAAATTGATTTTCTTTACAATAGAGTAAAGCTCGATGAAGATAAGCACCCACATTATCATACTCAGGATTCAATAGCAATGATATACTGAAATCTCTCAGTGCTTGATGTGGATTACATGCACGAAGCAGTAGACCACGATAATAATAAGCCATCCAATTCGACGGATCATAATGAAGTGTAGCAGAAAAATCATTTAAAGCATATTGGTATTCTTCAAGGTAAAAATTTGATAGAGCACGATGAAGACGCGCAGATACATGATCTGGTTGTCGTTTCAGTAATTCATTGAAATCGCCAATAGCATTGTCATAATTGGCAGAATTATAATAATACATTGCATGTTTATACCTAGGAAAATCAACCGATTTATCCCTTCAAATTTGATATTCAATCATCAGACTTACCAAGCTTCGATGTTCTTTGGATTTAATCGTGTCACCTGTACGTAATCATCCATAGCTAAAAGAATCTCATTTCGTCGTTCATAAGTTTGTGCTCGTCGAAAATATGATTCATGATCTGTTGGATTATATCGAATAGCTTGCGAATAATTTGCATTCGCCAAAGCTAAATCACCCTTGATTGCATGAACATCAGCACGTAGTTTATAAGCGCCAGCATGCGTTTTATTGAATTTAATACACATATTCAACGAGTCTAATGCTTCATCGTAATGTTCGAAAATTATATAGATAAGTGCACGTTGCCAATAAGCATCCATAAATGATGGTTCGATATAGATAGCTAATGAGAGATCGTTGAGAGCATCGTGAAATAAACCGAGTTTACGAAATAGAGCACCTCGTCGACTTAAACTAAATACGTCACGTGGATCACGATTGATTAATGCAGTAAGACGATGGATTTCATTTTCAATCAAACGACGTTCTTCACTGTCAGCTAATTCAAGATTAACAATTGGTTCGCCATGCGTACCTGTCCCTCGTCGAGATGTACCCTCTTCATCGTCATCGTCGTCATATGCTGTTGCTACCAATGATCCATTGGCTGGTGGACTGGTGCTCTGTTTTTTGGTATCAGTTTCTTGCCGTTTGAATTCTTGTTTATCTAGTTCAGCAATGTATTCATCTAACCAAGTGTACCAGAGATCACGTGTCCATTCGAATTCGCTCAACTGACGCTTTCCGGCTGACTTTACGCGCGTTTTACCATAGTCATATTTTGTCTTGATAATGCCATCGAATGTTTGTTTTCCATGCTCGAGACTGGTGTTGCGTTGACGAAATTGCTGTTTGACTACATGTGGATGATTTCGTTCGTAGAAAAATGCTTCGTGAAATGATTCTCGACGTGACAGAATAGGATAGCGTGGTGGAGCAGAAGCGAGAGCTGCAATAGCATCGATGCGTTCCCAATATTGTGCATCTTTTCGAGAACGTCGTGTCGCTCGTAGATGACCACTCGAGATGTAGGGACGACCAGCTGCAAGTGCTTGTTCATAGTGTGCTGAACGATTCGTCTTACGAAAATATTTGAAATCTGTAGATGATGTTTCTGCACTTTGATCAACAGCTGGTTCTATGAACAAAAGAAGAAGAGAAGTGTTGCATTGAGATGATGACTAATCATCATCGTTCTTACCCGGAGTTGCTTTGATATTGGTGATTTCCGCGGGTTCGGGTGTGAGAACCAAAACTTCTTTATTCGGAAGTGGAGCTACTGCAACAGCTTCCGTTTTCACGACTTTTCGAGCTTCCGTCTGATGTTTCGTTTCATTCAAAGTAAATATATAATCAGTATCGAAGCTGACCGAAGGTTCTGCTGTTAAATTTGAACACGAACGTGTTGAACGAATCATTCGCGGAAGCATTTGAAATTCCTCATTGGAATCGATAGTAGATGGTAGACGTTCTAAGGATTTGTATGATCGAATTATCGGAGGAACAATCTGTTCTTCGATGGATGTTTCTCGCTCACTGAATGTCGTTATCATTCTTGCTAATTCACTAGTGTTTGCAGAAGTTTTCTCTTCGACATCGTCGTCATCGTCACTAAGACCTTTCGAATGAGCAGACGATGAATATTGAGGGAAAAGACGTTCTCTAACACGACGTGGATGAATATACATTTTCGGTGGCGCCGGCGCCCATAGACGAATTAAATAAGGATCTTGGGTTATAGCAGATGTACCTTCAACTTTCGGTTGAACTAATTTAGCAGCACGATTTTGCCATACATTAAGATCAGTGTCCAATGATTCGAGATTGTCAAATGGAATCGATGGAACGCCAGATCGAACTCGTTGCAGACTAAAAGAAGACATACATTCGAATCGAAACCTTTGTCGTAATCAATGACGACTTACACTTTAGACTTTTCTTTTCGCTCTTCTTCTTCATTTATTTCTTTGGGAGGATAATTCGGTAATTCGCCATGTTTATGATAGGTTGTACTAAACGGAAGTTGATGTCGAAATCGAGCACGTGTGTGATACAATTGAGTGATTGCGCGTATTTCTTTCGGTAAGACATCAGCTTCATCAACCATTTGAATGCAGAAATGATGAACGTTCGGACCTGTCGATTCCAGTGGTTTCGTTGCTCGTCGTTGATTCTTTTTTACCAATGTCGACGGAACATTTATTTGAGTGCCACGAACATTAAGAATATCTTCGTTTGTAACTTCTAACAGTGTATGATAGTAGAGTGGATCACGTGTAATATCAATTTCTTCATCTTCATCCACAAATTCACTTGTACCAATAGTTCTATCACGCTCATCGATATCTTCGTCCTGTACATCTTCGTCTTCTTCTTGCTCATCTTTGTCCCGTTGATTTTGGTCAAGTTCAACTTGATCGTTGCTTCTAATACCATCAGCTGCTCGACTGACAATGGTAGCATCTTCTTCGTCCATCTCTTCCTCTTCTGCACCAACATCCGTCGATCTACCTATTTCAGAATCTTCTCTAGCTACATCTTGCTGTTCGATTCTTTCATATTCATCTTCATCGTAAACAAGATCAACAGTTCTGCCAAGTACACGATGGATAATATCGACAATTTTTCGATCAGATTGTCGTTGTGCTTCCTGCAATTGTTTTGATTTGATCGATGCTATTAAATTTTCAACCGCCATACGTGTCGGATCTTCACTGACTACTGTTGATGATTGTTGCTGAGTACTTGTACCACTCGTTGTAGTAACAAGTGATCTACACAACATCAAAATTGAATGGAAACGTGAAGATAAAGTCGAACATTTGCCTTTAGAGACTTACTGAGGTTTATCCGATAATCGACTTTGCGATCTAACGCGATCACTTCCAGTAGGTTGAGTTAACAATTGAGCTTCTCTAACCATACGATTAATTACCGATCTTGGAGTATTTCGTTCGTTTACATCACTTTCGACTACAACAACATCAACCTTACGTTTCTTGAGCACTGGTCTATGAATCACTGGTTTTACTAATGGTTGTCTTTCTTGAAGAACAGCCGTATGCGTCGTTCCAACCATGGGTAAAATAGCTGGTAAACGTTCGTATCGTTCACCAGCACTCATAGGATTGGTCTCTGATGTAGGCAATTGCCGTCTAGGTGTAATTGGCGTATTCGCAGCAACGCGATTACTTGTAAATTCATCATCGAACATATCCAATGGCATCACTGACCGACCACGTAAATGAACTAGATTTAATTCTGGTATTGATTCACTTTGCCGCATGGGTAATACTCCCAAAGTGCTTTTAATCGGTCGTGCTTTGAGATCACTAGTAGTTGTCATTATGTAAGATTGTTTAACGGATGGTAAGTCAACCATCTTTTCTGACTAACAACGTTCACAATTTAAATATTCAAAAGAGTATGTATATGTGTGGAGATGGCAACAACAATGTGTGCAACAGGATCATTTACAAAATACAATAGAAGAAAAGAAAAGAAAAGGTGCAGAACAGAACAGAAACGGAAGGTCTCACAACATTTCTTTTTAATTCAAATTTTTCTCCTACCTGTAGCTGCTCCTGCCAACGAGTTGCGAACAGAATTGTAAACAGCAACGGACAGAACATAAGAAGAATAAAATGAAGTGTATGATTGAAATGAAGAAAGAAAGAAAGAAAAACTGAAATATCGACATCGTTTATCAATTAATAATGAATCGATTATTTCTGTTATTTTTCACTCATCGTTTATTAAAGATTTAACAACTCTATCGTGATCGTATTTTGATAATTGCAATGCATAATCATCAATGAATGCCATCGATATTTTTATAACCTTATGTTATTCTTAACTGATTAGATAAAAACTGGGTAAACCAATTTTAAGCATCATTGAATCATGATCTCATCGGACGAACTAATTCGATGTTTTTTTCAAAATAATTCATATGTTTCAACCGTACATCTGATCCTGAACAAACAGTTCATGACTTAACCATTCTCTTTGATCAACCTTGAATCTTACTAGTCCATCTGTACCAAAGAAGTCTCTCGCAATAGTTAAACTATTTACATTTCGATTCCGAATACCTTTTTTTTATGTATTAACAAACACTTGAAATATTTGCGCAAACCAATTAATGATCTTCATGGTACTTGCGATGCCATTCAAGTAACTAAGTCTATATATAAACGGTGCTTTGATGACCTTTTTGTATTGTTTAATAATGATGATGGTGAGGAAATCGTACAATTGATCTTTTGAAGTCTACGGCTTATTTTATGCTCATCAATTCTCGGCAAGATCGTCGTTCGTCGTGCGAGATTCGCAGTTAATTGCCGACAACTTTCTCAAACTTAACGAAAGAACCAGAGAATACGCTACAATAATCATTCAATTATAAGTAGCATGAAATCCGAGGACATATGTACATAAGAAATAACAGAAAACAAGGTCGAAGAGAAGAAAAAAAATCTCTCGTCATCAAGAAAATAAACAATGAAAGTCTTCAGCAGGAGAATATTATTCACAGTAGGAGATAATACGATGTGGCGACTATTTATATACATGAGTAGAGCATTTTTATTTAATGATGTAACAAGTTTGCTAAGGACGAGTCCGTTCTTGTCGGAAGATTCACGCGCTGTACTGGAGCGACATCCATGATCCAGCTTTTTCGATTATTTCAATGATAATTATTTCTAATCGTGTCTTATTCGTAGATTAATTTTTCGTTTCATACTTGTCAATAATATTTCAATCAATTCCGAACAATTAGATTGGCCAATTAAGTGATTCTGCAATTATTCAAAAGGAAATATCGTCGTTTCGATTCGAATGTGAATATATATCTCTCTTTTCCTCTCCTTCGAAGAAACGAATTAGTTAGCTGTTATTAAATATCGAAGAAAGGTAATAATTGCCAATGAGTGATTCTAATCATTAATATTTCTCTGATCAACCGTATTTTCACTATACAGAAACGCGAAGTCGATCCTAATTAAGTAAGTTTCTCGTTAATTATCCCATCAAAACGACGTAATATCGGCAATCTTGTACAAAAACAAATACATCTATTCGTGCGCTTACACTTTTTGTATATTAGATTGACCCATACCAGAAGAGTGCATCATAGGAACAACACTCCCAACGATAGACATATGAATCAATGAAAGAAAGAGAGAGAGAGCAAATCATACTGTCATTTTTTCTTCCTGTTCTCTGTGTCTCTGTTTCCCTTTCTTCTTTTCAGGGTGATAGCACAAAAAAAACCCGAGGCGAAAAGAAGAAAGAAGCAGCCCATAGAGCAACATCATTATCGACGACACCGTCATACGCGAAGCTCTCACCATCTTGCTTCGCGATCAGATCACTTACATACATATATAAATATATCACGTCTGCGTCTTCTTCGTTGTCGTCAAAAATTTTACTTCTTTTAATATTGCTTCTTACTGGACATTTCGTTTGATTTTGTATTTTAATACATTACCGTTATTTACAATTATTAGCTTGTCGATAGTATCCTCCCAATATCTCTTGTCTGGTTAGATTTAAAAAAAACACATTTAGAGAAAGGTAAATTATTGCAATTTTAATCAAGTTATTGCGATTAATCATTGAACTATGATGAAAAGATATCGATTCATTTGTTTTTCTAATCGATTAACAGACGAAAAACGTCTTTCATCCATAGTCTTGTGAATCGAGAGGCACTTTTTTATATAGATAGAAATACTTGTGTATATATACGTACATATATGTATAAATGTCTTATATAGAAGTAGTTGCAAGCAAACAAGTCGACATCGAGAGAAAGAAAGAGAAAGAGAGAACGAAGTGCGTGTGTATATGTACAACTAATCTTCTACTAGCAGTTATCTCATGCACGCCACCATATGTAGTCGAGCTTTGTCGTTATTATATGTATTATCCTATTCTATTATCGTTCGATAGAAGTGAACGAATGAAAGAGGAGAGAGAGAGAGGAAGAAGAAGGTCAAAAATAAATACGAGAGATCTTTAATTGATATATGCATACCAGCAACTGTCATTAAGTGAGACGACGATAAACTTCATCGTTCATCCGTGACCAATTTAAGCTTTTTAACTATAGTTTAGATGTGTGGTCATACATTTCGTATTTTCTTTTCTTTCTATCGGTCTAAACTTTGACAAGACTATGTCGTCTTTATTGTTACAGGAGGAGGAGATGGCTTCAGTGCCGACGACACCTAATACAACTACACCGCCTCCAATATCGACAACAACGACAATGCCGAATTCGGCTTCTGTGGCATCTGCCGAGAAGACGCATGGAATAGCAATCGATGAGCCGTCGGCAAGTTTTTTCTATTTCTTTTTTTTCGTCATTCTCTATTATTCTGGTCTATTTATTTATTTTTCTTTAATCAGGTGGCTCATCAAGCCATTCTATTTATTCTTGATGTGCTCATTCGGAACAATCAAGCCATGCCAATTGTGAAGCTGTACGATAGCTTCGCCGACCGAACATTTACGCCACAAATGTTACGTGCTGTTGGTGGAAACGAGCAAGGATTACAACAATTCTTGCTTCGCTATCCTTCATTATTTACTGTTAACAACGATACTGTCTCAGCAAATAGTGCTACACCAGTTCGTACATTAAATTCATCCTCATCATCGAAATCTCATCAGAATCGATTGAAACCAACAAGTTCACCCGCCTCGAGTAGCGAGGCGAGTGAAAATGATCCGATGACAACATCAATAAGTAACACAACGAACAACAACGAAACAGTGTGGGATGCAAAGACAATGCGCGAAATCGAACAAGAAGCAATCAATTTTTTTAAAAAACAACTAACGAAACGTGAGGAAGAATGGTTACCGATTGTAAGCGTTGCTGGACATGCATCTCAAGCATCAGCCGATGTTCGCAAATATGTTGGTCCACAAAATGAATTCAAGA
Source organism: Adineta ricciae (assembly GCA_905250025.1). Classification (NCBI taxonomy): domain Eukaryota; kingdom Metazoa; phylum Rotifera; class Eurotatoria; order Adinetida; family Adinetidae; genus Adineta; species Adineta ricciae. The sequence goes on along the minus strand of CAJNOJ010000156.1, from coordinate 56,062 downwards.
TATTTCTTCTGCGTTATCCAAATATATTTATTGTCCGTGATGAATTTTGTGGCTTGAAAGTAATTTCATTTGAAAATATTTCATTTCAAAAACATTTTTCGTTGTTTTCTTCTCAAAGGGTAAAGCTGATATACCAGGAATACCATTTCCACCTCCATCGCCTCCGCCAAAACGACGTTCCACTTTGACAAATTCTGGCGGTAACAATTCGATGTTAACTCGTTCGGCTTCGTTTAAATCAAGTATACGACCAATGCTTGGCGGTAATTCCATGCCAAGTACACCAACAATCGGAATGAATACATCATCATTACTTTCATCAACATCATCAGCAATACGAAATCCATCTCAGCGCTTAACACCTAACGAAGTCAAAGCTGTGCATTATGTCATGCGTGCACTACATAAAAATGGCCGTGTTTTACTTCAGAGTGTGCCGAATCTAATCGCTCGTGCACCGGAATATTTAACACCGTTGATTGGTTTTACACGCGAGGATTTAATATTATTTTTTAAACGACATAATGCGGTCTTTCAACTACATACTGATGGAACAGTTACTGTGAAATCTGACGCTGCGCGAGCTCTACTGAATAAAAGCGATGCAAACAACAACGGCACTGGCAATAGTTTACAAACATCATTGTCGTCAACACAATTGTCTCAATCAGCAACGAATTCGATTTCAGCGACTGGTGTTGTCATAAGAATCTTTCCAAAATATGGAATACTGAATATGGATAATAATGAACAAGTGTTTTTCGATATACAATCATGTCATTTTGAAACATTCAGTGACCTCACTTGTGTGGTTAATCCCGGCGATACTCTAAATGTCAATGCTATACTCGGTCCAAAAGAAGGTAGACTACGAATGAATGATCATGAAAATAAGATTTGCATTCGGTATATTCTAGGTTCGACCAAATGGAAATCTTTGAAAACTTGGCCACGTCAAAATCCTCGTCCAAATATTGTTCATTCAGCAAGTACTAATAATTTATCATCGATGACATCGACGAATGGTGGTTACGTATCTCCGCCATCATTCGAATCCTACGCAAATTCATCTAATGGATATGCGCCCATTGATCAAGAATTAAATGCTTATCAAATCAGTAATGATTTAAATGGTAGCGGATATGACGAAGTAGTTGATACAAACGGTGGCCAATTGTCGCCCATTGGACTGATTAATTCAACGAATCCTACACGACATAGTCGTCTTGGCTTACCTACACTCGATGAAGAACAATGTCCACTGCCTAAAATGGTCAGTGGCCTTGATGCCGAAGTTCTTCGACGTAATTTACAACAAGTTATTCAACGAACAAATACGATTTCTTTACGTGAACAAATTGATGAAACTGGTCGATATGTCTCTCAAGGATGTCAAACGACGTCGACAGGAGAAATCTTAGCTACAAATATCCACATCGAATAAATATCTTTCATGTTTTCTATTCGTTTTAGTCGGGAATGCATTCTTTTCTAGCTAGCAAATGTGTGCATGTGTGTGTGCATTTCAGTTCATTTTTATTGTTCGATTTACATACATTGGCTACGGTTTTTCATCATTCTCTCTTTTGTTTTCTTTTTACAAACACAGACTGTTTTTTTTTCTCTTGTTTTGGATTTGTCTTCTTCAGTTTTTTCTTTCTTGTTTTATACATAAAAGATGTGTGAGCACAAAATAGGAAAATATCTTTGGATAGTATAGATTATCGACTGACATATGATGTGGATTCTATTATTACTCAATACTTTTGTCGTATGTATCTAACCTATATGATTTATAGTTATATAAATATCCTGCCGTAGTTGAAGACGATGATAGAGATATCGAATAACATTGATAAGTAAAAGTAACCTATTCGAAGGAGTGTTATTTAGGATCCGATTACATGAGTAGAGCCTATCATTTAAGAATTACTGATGATCGAGAGAAATAGTTATCAGGAGAATATGTTATTTCTGTCTATCTGAAAATAAAACCCCCTCTAGACGTACATAGTTAACAGCCGTCTCTCGTTGATTACTATTCTCGAGAGAGAGTTTTGATGATAGCTGTAGATACATTGCAAACAATAGGATTGATGTACATTATCGTATCGTGTTGAGTCTTAGTCGACATATTGTAGAGAGTAATAGGAGACTCTCTAGAATTGTGACAAAGTTCGTGTTTTTTCTCTAGTATTCGAGGTTAATAGATAAGCCATTATTATTGATTTTCATTGATAAAAAGTCGTTTTTTCTATTATTAAATTCAGCGTCAAAAAGATATCACAAGAAAATTGAAATGTTTATTTCTTAACGGGGGGTTATCTTGCTCAATGCTTTAGAAATACCGCTTTTACGTTTGTCAGCGTCCTCTGTAATCGCTGCAGACACAGCTGATGCCACCTGTGGATTGCGAGGTCGTACAGGGTGCTCTTGTAAATATTCATCAAGATATTGAACGGAAAGTGTGACATCACTACTCGCGCTGACAATTTGCACAAATGAGTTATGAGCCATTCCATCTGTTGTTTGTTGATTAATTTTGAGAATAACATCGTTTGCTTGAAGACCAGCTGTATCAGCTGGACTGTTCTCTTCTACGCGATGAACAAGGTAATAAAGCTTGTTGTATTGTAGATGAAATCCGAAGCCTTGAAAATCTGGCTTACGTTGTAAAGCTACTTCGCGGATACCTTCTATACGAACACTTGATTTTGCATTAAGAGCGGCCGCATTTTCTTGCTTTCTTTCAGCATCAGAAACGTTGTAGGCACCCTGATTCGGACTTTCATTGTTGTTAGAGGCTGTCGGTGTGTATGGCGGAGGTGGATTTGATTCTCGTTTGTTTTCAGCAGGTGGATTACGAGAACTCGTAGTACCAGCCTGATCACGAGAATTTGTGGTACTAGCTGCAGGTGGATTACGGGAACTCGTAGCACCAGCCTGATCGCGAGAATTTGTGGTACTCGCTGCAGGTGGATTACGAGAATTCGTGGCATTGGCACCAGGCATATCACGAGCAGTAGATGCTATGAATCGAAAAGAAAATCTTTAGTTAAAGCCACGTAGCGTAAACTTACAATCTTGATTTCGTTTTTCATTTATAACTTGTGTAACTACGTCAGCCATGTGCTGTTTAGTTGGAAGAGATTGTTCTGTTGATTTATCAGTGGTATTATTGAGCAATGGTGAAGATGATCCATTGATGTCTCGTGAATCTCTGTTCGCTAGAAAAATAGAATACTCCTTTCGATTTATAAGATTCTGTGTAATATTTACTTGGAATAGGTTTTGAATCAATTGAATCATTTGTTGAAGGCGATATTTGTGCACGCAATAGAAGGTGAGACGTTCCCATCGATGGATATGACTTCGGTGCTGAAGACGTTTGTAATTGATCCTGGTAAGTTACTTCCTCGTCATCTTCGTTTGCCGAAGTCTGTGTTTCTTTGTCCACACATGTGGGTTGTTTTGGACGATGAGGGCGAGGTTGACGTAGTGGACGTTCTTTTTTATGATCATTGGAAAGAGAATAACGGGAAGGAAATGTATTGGCCGCTAGATTCGATCGAGAGGTTGCGCGTGACGTAATAATGAATTCATGATTATTGTTTGCTGTTTTTGATGGCACAATTTGCACGTCTTCGTCGGCAAAAAGTGATTTCAAGTAACTGTGTTAAATCGTAGGCAAAAATAGGTCAATATAAGTTTCTATGGATTAGAAACTTACTTTTCAAGATCCAGACTACTATGCGCTGATCGCATAGCTGAATTTTGTTGTGGCTCGATATGGTGATTATTCGCATTAGCAGAAGTTTTGTCGTTCAGATCGTTTACTAATGGTAAATGAAACGTATCGAACATACCTGTTGATTGAATAGTCACTGTTAACGTTTTAGCATTTGTTGCCGCTTGAACAACAAATTCTTTCGGATCTCTGGGGATGGCTGATACCAACTGTCCATTAACAGATAAAATACGATCGCCAGGTTGAATATTTGCTTCAGATGCAGGTGAATTACGTTCAACCGTCACTACGTACAGACCTTTAGGGACGTCTTCGCCAAGAAACAATCCAAAACCTTCGTGGTTAGGACCTTTTTGTAAGACAACTGTTCGCGGTGATGATTTTCGACCTGATGAAACCGACGATAGTGCATAGTAGACAGGATTCGACTGGGTCGTGATCGACATTGCTGACGTTTTCTTATCAAGTTCGCTATGTTTTCAAGGATACACAGTTAGTAGCTATTTGTTCTACGGTTCGAAATGGCGATTATTATTTAATGCACGCTTCATTGCGCACCATTCACGTTTTTTCCTCCTCATTCCTAGTTTATGGTTTATTTCGAAGTCATACCAAGTTCGACTTGACTGTCATAAATACAACAACGCAGATGAGTTATAACATTATGAGAAAATAATATTTATTGCTATTATTATTACACGGGTTTAAAAATAGATGACTTTTTTTGTGTAACCGGATTTACAGAGGAGGAAATTGAAAGAAAATAGGCGAAAAATAATGTCATTACTGATTCGTCACTGGCTGTTGTGGTTTACTAAAAATTGTGTACAAACTGTGCTTAATTATGGTTGATTCATGCGTTAAATGTATCGGTGAAGACATCATAAATTGACGATTGAGTGATGGTGGTCCAAGATAAGATGTCGGCGATGTTTGGGGACATTGTTGATCAAGTGAGAATCTTTTATACAACGGTTGTTTAATTAAAAAGGACATTTAATCATCTGAAGTGGATCAAAAAATGATTAGTTAAGTTTGCTTTTTTTGTATAAGATAAAATCAAATGAAATACAAGAGAAAAAGATTATTTAGGAAGCGTCAGTAGCCTGTAAAACGATCATTGTATATTCTTTGTCTAGAAAAATCAAATGGATTCGATAGAAAGAATAAAAACAAAGAGTTTGAGACAAACCAGGTGCAACGAGAATTTCATGTTTTTTTGTTCGCATTCGAAAGAAAACAAGTTCATTGGTTGGATCAATATCACGAATTGCTGACCGAGCTTTATCTGATAAAGATTTTATCAATGCTGCATATTGTTGAGTTAATGTACTATCGAGACTTGATCGAATTGGTATGCCTAAATGACAGAAAAAGAAAAACAAAGCGTTTTATTCAATAGAAATGCTTCGTATCATTTTTTCCATGAAAGAAGAAAATAATTCACAGGATGTGTTTCCATTGTTCGGATCGAACATCAATCATCATTCGAAAGAAATAACAATAAGAGAGAGAAAGACTAGCTTTGACACGAACATCCAATCATGGCTCATGCAAATCTTACCATCATTATTTATAATTAGAAAACCTTGAACACCCTTATGTTCTTGGATACGTTTCAGTGTGTCATCGACTTCAGCCTGAAAATCAAATCAAATTCAAATCCAAATCTTCAGTTTGTCCAATACACACTTGAGACATGTTTCAAATCGATTCCTCAAAGAATCTAAAATAAATTGCACAAATATGTGTATTTCTTTCTTTTTCTGGAAATAAATTTCGATAGGTCGATATGTCAAAGGGATATTTGTAACCAGCTGGCGCTCATATATTCTTCATATGTAAACTTCATCGACTAATGGAAACTATGGATACTCTTCAGGAACGCAATAGTAGTGACATCAATGTGCGAACATCAGCAAGGAGGATTCGGGAGGATAAACATGGTACAATGTCGACCAATCAACATGAACGATCAGTTCACCAGTAATTTAGTCGAGAAATATGTTTGATGATCAGGATGATACGCCGGTTAGTTTAACAATTAATAAAGCTTATGCCAATAAATATCAAAATTGGAGAGAAAAAGAAGAAAAACAGAAATGTATGAATTCATTTGATCGTGTTAGTTTGGTGAATTGTGACGTCTTTTATCGATTTTAGTGATTGCAAGGTATGGAAGTGATGTTGAAGATGATTCAGACGAAGAATCTGAAGATGAAAATGGCGAAGTATGTTTTCGATGATATGTTAGTTGATAAATTGTTCTAGGAAAACGTTTTAGGAATGGACAGAAGACGTGGAAAAGGAGTTTCTCCGTTGTTATTCGATTCTGAAGAAACGTGATCCGAAAATTTATGATTCTAACACGAAGTTTTTCAATACTTCATCATCGTCAGATAAACCCGATGAGAAATCAACCACAAAGCCAAAGAAAGAAAAGAAAATGAACCTCAAGGATGCCGAAATTCAATATGCATTAGCAGAAGCAAAAAAAAATGGAGCAGAAGATGACGATGATATCAGTCATATTCGGTGAGTAACCAAACGATACTTATCTATTCGTTTATGCATTGATTTTTCTTACATATTTAGAACTAATGGGGGAAAATCGATTATAGAAGAGCAAGAAGAAATCAAAAGAAGGTAAATCTCTTTGATTTTGTTTTTTCACAAGTAATAATTGCCATTTAGTATTAAAAAAGCCCTCTCAACGGCGGACGATGACGATGACGATGGATTATTTAGCAAGAAAGTTAAATCTGAAACAGAGAAGGTTAGTGATACGTGTTACTTGTTATTGAAAATGCTTCATTCGGAAACGATTTCTCTAGACAAAAGAAGATGAGGAATATATCGAATGGTTAAAAGGACAGAAGAAAGAATTACCTGATTCAACTATCAAAACCGATCTGGTAAGAAATAGACATTCTGTTCGTTTTATTGATTGAATTGACTATGCAGGAATATTTGCATGAGTATTGGAATGATCCATCATTATCTGAGCGTGATCGGTTCTTACGGGACTTTATTTTGAATAAAAAGCATCTACGTCATGCTGATGATGATGAAGATGATGAAACGAAGTAGGAATTTTTCTTTTGATCGATTACATTGCCTGATTTGTATTTAGTATTCCTTCGTACGATGAAATCGTCAATCAAAATGAAGATGAGGATGAAGAATTCGAAAAAGCTGAAGAGTTCGAACGAAAGTTTAATTTTCGTTATCAAGAGCCCGATGCTGAATTCGTACGTGAAAAGAAACTTTTGGATCGGATGATGTCAAAGATTTGTTTTAGTTGAAACGTTATCCACGAACGATCGATGATAGTGTTCGACGAAAAGATGATCGAAGAAAGTTGAAACGTCAGGAGAAAAAGCAACGAAAGGAACTAGAGCGCAAACAAAAATCAGAAGAAATAAAACGTTTGAAAAACTTGAAGAAAAAGGAAATTTTGGATAAAATGAATCGATTGAAAACCGTCGCCGGCGATGACGGTCTACCTTTGAATATCGATGATCTCAATGCGGATTTCGATCCGAAAGAGTACGATCGGCGAATGCAAGTAAGTCATAAAGATTTTCTTTTTACAGAATGTATTTCTAATTCGAGTGTTTCCAAGGAATTGTTTGATGATAATTATTATGCGAAGGAGGTCAATGAAGATGAACAATCTGAAATATCCGACGAAGAACTTCAAGGTAATGAAACGTTCTAGCTGTGCCGCGAAATTCCATCGTTTCCTTTCAGTGGAGAATTGGGATCGAACAGATGAACTCGTTGCTTCTAAACCTGTGCAATCAAATAATCAAACAGCAGAAGTAGACCAACAAGCACAAACAAAGAAATCGAAGAAAAAATCGAAATTACGCCAAGCAATTTCTCAATCGAAGCCGACATTTGATCCAAGTAAATATCTCAACTTCCATCGAGGGATTATGTTTTTCTCTTGTCTCTTTCTTAGAAGAGAAATCTTTCGAACAGTACTTTGACGAATATTACAAGCTTGATTGCGAGGATTTCATTGGTGATACGCCTGTTCGATTTCAATACCGATCAGTTGAACCGAATGATTTTGGTTTGACTATTGAAGAAGTAAACGGAACGATTGTTGAATGAGATGGAGAGGAACAAAGAGTTTATTTTTAGATTCTCGCGGCTGATGATCGAGAACTGAATGCTTGGTGTTCATTGAAGAAAACTTCACAATATCGAGCAAAAGACGAAGAAATTCGAGATCGACATGTTTATAGGAACAAGGCGAAAAACATCGAAAAGAAGAAAAAGATTTTGAGCAGTGTTTATCAAGAAAAAGATGAAGAAAATGAAAGGTAAGCAAAGCTATCTTTTTTTCCTCACTGTTCGAGAGAAAACAAACGAAAATCAGTGCGATTATTTCCATTTCTAAAATACATATTCATATCATAATGAGACGTTTTACATCCGAGGAAAAAAACAAACAAACGTTAATTAATAAATTATATACATATTACGATTCGCTTCGCTTCCTTAGGAAAGATATCGATTCATTTATACTATGATGGTGCTTTTTTCGCAGTTTATCAAAAAAAAAAAAAACAAAGAAGCGTGCCTTGAGCACTGAAATAATTGTACAAAGTCCAGAAAATTGTTTTTTTTTCTTGTTTCATACGTTGTCTTTGCACTCATTTATCGAGGAATGATGGCGGTGAACTGGCTGATCAGCATATGATTCGTTCGTTGAAGCTTTCGAAGAGCGTGATAGACGCCCAAAGAAACCCGACGATTTGCCGATTGTTGGTGGGCCTTGTTTCGGACTGAGGATTCTCAGAGATCTCTTCTTCTTTCGATGTTCTTCGAGTTTTGTCGCATCGAAGTCAAAACGGTTCTTCATTAGAATGGTGACTCCGGGTTGTCCATGCACTTCAACCATTGTAAAATTACCACTTTTGTCTACGGGAGTTCGTGCTGGGATATTTTCCAACGAGTCTCCTCGGCCGCTATCATCGGTTAGTTCTTGCTTCAGTGAGTTAGGATGAGGATGAAAAAGACTGACTAGCGAATGTGTCGGGCGCATATCAAAGACTGGCAATCGTTGATCATTTGTATGGTTTTGAAAATTAGGAGACGGAGAGCAAAAATACAGGCCAGGACGACGATTATCACGTTGGTTATGTAAAGAACGACACTGCCCGTCAGAATTAACAAATTTATCATCGGAATTATTCAATGAATGAACACTAGTAGGTTGAGATTGTGTCGATGTAATGGTTTTCTTTGACTCTTCGCTATCCGTTTTCAAAACTTGAGGAGTGGTCTCTTCGTCATCAAAAACATCATCTATATCAAAAATCGAAAAGGCATTAATTAAGAGAGAAATCAAACCTATTGAACTCTATTCAATCTACCTGAATCGTATGATGCATCTACATCATCGGATCCCTTGATAATACTCGTATGACGTATTTGGTCGTGTTTGTCCACAGCCATCGTGCACATTTTCGTTGAGAAAATAAATTCTCTGAGAATGACAATAGTTTTACCAGAATTTTTTCGTGGGAAAGAAACTACTCACTAAGTAAATATACCGAGATGCAAATGAAAGAAAATGTCACCGAATAAAAAAATACTTTTTACCTGTATGTCTACCTTTCTTTTCTATTGGCTCATGACTAGACACACAATTTCTCCAACTTACTACAATACGAAAATTGCCTAATATGTATATTTTTTGTGTTTCTCTTTATTTGCTTTTCTTTTTCGTTTAGTCATCGTTTGGAAGAACAGCAAAATAAGTCCGACGTACCGCGCTCTGATGAGAAAACATCTCTGCCATCATCGAGTGAAACGACGGCAACAACGATAACAACAACATCAGAAGTAACATCGACGAAGAAAAAGAAACGAAAAGGAAAACATTTATCGAACGACCAGCGATTGTTAACTGATATGTCCGATGAACGTTTGCAAGTTTATGGTTTGAATCCAAAGCGATTCAAAAATTTTGTTCGTTTCAATAAAGATAAAAAATAAATAAAAATCAACTTTCCGATGAAACAATTAAACCTTATGTTAAATATCTAGTCACTCTTAAGCAACTTGTATTTCTCACACAGAATCTCATCGTTTTGTTGTTAAGAATGTCTTTCTATCAGCTGATGACATCTGCATTCGGAAATTTCTATTTCTATTTATTCAAGTAGATCAACCAATGGGAATATTCCCATCCTGTAGAGGCTAAACCGGCGTTTCTCATTGGTCGAAAATGTCAAGCCAATACATTAAGCACTGTAAGGGCGAGTGCAGCGAAGGAATAAATACAGAACAGAGCAATTCATTTCAGTTGAATTTCGCATAACATCCATATAGTCTAGTCTCTTGTTTGTAGATCAATCATTTATCTTCTCTTGTCTTGAATCATATTGTTTATTGTTTATTATTGCTATTCCTCTCGATCTGTGTGTAATATGTACATATTGGAAAAGAAAAACGAATGAAGGACATCGCTGTATACATATAATTTTTTTGTTTATTATTATTATCATTAATCAAATATGAACGTTCAACACGAATATTCGATTTAATCATCAGTTTTCCCTTTCCTTATACGTTCTGTTCATTTTTCGCAATTTGTTGAAATATTAAAAAAAAATTCGGTTCAATGCAAAGTGATTCGTCGTCGCTTGACACGCTCAAAAACAGTCTGTTGAGCGCCGTCGATGCTGATTATACTGTAAAAACTTATCTCGAACTTTTCATTTTTGTTTCTTCACCACCGATTTCTTTAGGTAACTAATGCAGAAAAAGTATTGGATATTATTTCACAACTAGAGAAAATTGCAATAACAAGGGATCAATTACAAGTTTGTTTCTTTCATCTTACATTGGAATTTGTGATGGACATTTTCTTTCATTTGTTTTTAGGCAACTCGTCTTGGCCGAGAAATCAACACTATCAGACAGAAAATCGATGCACGAAAGAAAAGTGCCCAACAAACGGGAGATAATCCTCAATCGATCATTGAAATTGCTCAACGAGCGAAGAAACTTCTACGGTCTTGGCAAGGTTTACTTAATACAGCACAAACTGATAGTAATCACTCGTCACCATCTGTTCCACCTGCATCAGTCCCTCCGGTAACACCGGTCAATGGTGAAAGTCACGAACCGTCATCACCATCATCGAAGCCACCTCGTTCTCGTATAATATTAAAAGTGAAAATCAATCCATCAATAGCAGCAAATAGTAACAATGATAATAATAATATTACTAAACCAAAACGAAAACATGACGAAGAAATCAATGGTCTATCTGGCAAACGACGCAAGACACAAGTTGAAACACCGATTACACCACCACCCCCTATTTCTCCTGTACCTATTATTGATCCCAGTTTACCAAGACTTAAAACTACTCAGCAACTTCTCATGGAAATGCAACTGAATCAACCTGATGTTCTTTCGACTCAAACACCAACTGTGAACGCTATTCTACAGCATCAAATCGTAGATGAAAGCTTACATGACACGGGAAAAGTTGATTATTCAGCTTTACATCATGGAAGAGACACAGCTACTTCGAATGCCAAGTAATTAGCAAAATACCTATGTAGAACTGTCGGATGACGTTCAGTGTCAGAGACGAATGCTAGAGAGCTGCGTGCAGAAGGATTACAGGACCGTGACTTTCAGCGTTACATGTTTCTATTGAACATTGAGCGTTCATTTCGAGTACGAGTTGTTTAGGAAATACCGGCCGTATTCATTTTCGTTTGTATTGTATGAATTATCCTGTATTCTATAAGTTTACTTGTTTACTGACAATGTGATCGAGAGCTTCGTTTCTATTGAGAGACTGTAATCGATAACTTAAAAATAACTTTTCCTGTTCTGATTTCGGTTGTGCAGAGGAAAATGTCATAATACCCAGGTGCTCGAACTGTACGATATTCTATTGATGTCGTGACGATGAAAATAGCATACTGAGTCCTCTGATACTAAACTTCAAGATCATAGAAATTTCGAACAGATGCAAAAGCAGATTCACTCAAAATTCTTTACTTTAGTACTAATTATCAAAAGCAATTGCCATCGTCCACCCTTCCAAATGTTATATCTCCTACTAACTCCACATTGTCAACCGGTTCATCATCTTCAAAACGTTCTGGCCTTGTGCGCCGTCCATCATCCAATTTACTTACAGCGAATACGAATTGGGAAAATGGAAGTAGTGCTGGTGGTTCTCCAATATCTCCATCTTCATCGTCATCTTCATCTATTGGTAGTGCGACGTCGTGGCCTATTTCTACAAACATTCCAGACCCGCCATCATCTATACCTGTCATTCCAAAAAAGAAACGTCGAAGAAAAGCAGGAGATCAGCAAGAACCACTAGCAACAATAACAGCACAACAACAGCCTCCTCAAAAACAAATCGATTCATCTACTATCGAACAGTCAACCCCATTATCTCCTGATCTAACAACCATATGTTCAGCTTATGATACAGTTGCTGATCTTGTTGAAGCTCATCGTCAACGCATGCTCGAAGAACATGATGCACGAGAATTAGAAGCAAGACCTGATCTACTTCTGGTTCCCGTCGATCAACTTGCTTTTGTTTACGAACGAGAAAGGACTAAAGAATTAATTCTAACATCAGACTCAACGTCAACATCACTGACAAAGGTTGATACATTTAATCAACCAAATGGTCTGGTTGCTTTACCATTTATTGATTGTCCACTTGAATTTGATCTCGTACTGGATGAATTAATCGTACAACAGCCGACGATGGACACGTAGATGTTCTTTTTGTTCTCCCTTTCTCTTTCTTTCCTTCCTTCTTTCTTTTTTTTCATACACACTCTCTGTCTCTGTCTCGTTTCAAAACTTACACAAAAAAAAACAAACAAACAAAAAAAGGTGTTTCAACAACAGTTTCTCTCTTTCTTCTTCTTCTTCTGTTCCTTCTCTTGTACGCGTGTGCGTGTTTGTTTGTTTATTTATTTTTTAAAAAAACAAAGAAGTTAATTTCTTGGAAAAAGCCTCACATTTTTAAACATATTCACACAGAAGAAGTCATTCGAGTAAATTTCCATAACAAAAACACTTGGCTGATTCTTGAGTGGGAATTATTAAAATATTTGCTGGTAAAATTTGCTTTTCATCATCGAAATCAGTAGTCGATGACACATGGAAATGAATCAATCGTTGGGGATGATGATGTTTCTGGAAATATTTAATCACCGATGATAGGGAAAGTTGTTGAGTGATGAAACTAGACAAACCACAATGAAAGACAGGCTACTATGCAATGTTCACTTACAAGAGACACAAAATGCGTAATTTCTGGCAGAATTTGAAAATATTTGTTAATTGATTGACATTGATATCGATCAACTCCAATGAACGTAAAGATGAAGCCAATCGAAAAGAACAGCTTTGAAGAAGTGTACTATTCAGACTACATGTTTTCAGTTTTACCGGGATGCGCAGTGGTTCATCATTCTGGTTCGTTGATTGAAGTACTGAAAATTCAGAAATGAACTTTGTAAGGAAACATTCGACTACGAGCTAATTACTCTGTAATGAAGTTAAGTCTAAATAATGAAGTGTTTCAAGTTGATCAAGAAAGGTCGTTAGAACAGCTCGATCACATGTTGATTGACGTAGTACAATAGTCTAGAATCAAATAGTAAAGTTTCATTCTGTCATCTATTTTAATTGAACACTTACTTTCAAGTTTTGTTTATCGATGGCAGACAGAAGAAAATGAATGTTGACACAATTCTCAAGCCATATTGACCGAAGACGATTAATAGCATAACCTTAAAAGAAAGAAAAAGAGTGATAAACATAAGTCTTTTGCCAACGTTTCGCTTGACATACTATTTTCAGGAAACGATTGAATTAAGTAAAGATTGTGCAGAGTAAATGATTTCAAGCTGAAATGAGAAAAAGCTTTTTTTTTCTATATGATTAACAAAAAGAGTGTCCGTTTCCACAATCGAGTCCATTAGAGAATTATCGGAATATGAACAATCTTATTCTGCTACATTTTATTTTATACAACATGCAAATTTACAGGCGTTGCCCGTACAGGAAAAACAAATATGTATAACAATTTTACTATGACAAGTGCTTGGCACATGAGAGCGATGTAATAGTCAATGGGAACAGTTTGACCGAACGGTGTTAATGTGAGACCACGTCTCTGTGCATCACGCAAATGGTGTGTTGACCAACCGAGGAAGAAAATGATTGAATAATAGAGTCGATGAGGCTTCCAGAAGAGATATTCACAAATGCCAATAATAAAAGTTACTATTAATAGCAAAAGACTATTATGAAGGAAAGGTCGACCACGTGGTTGATCGTATAATGCTCGGTGCAATAAGAACGAACGAACTTCGATAAAATGGTCAACGTCAACGAATGAACCCGCAATAAAAGCAATGATCATTAATGGACGATGAGACCAACCGAACACGAAACATGTTGACACAACACTGATCAAACCATGAGTAAAGTTATCTGTTATGGCACGAGCATAAATATTTGAAATAACATAGAATGACCATGGTCGACCAAAACATAGACAATCACCCAGTAGACTAACGAAACATAGGAGTACTAGTGTCAATCCATCGTTTAAGAGAATACGCTGGGATAGAAACATTTTACTATCTGGAAAGAAAATAGAATTGGTTGCACATGATCGTGCATGTTCATAACTGAATAGAGAGAATGAATTATATGAATTTAAAATTCATCGGAATAGATCAAGATGTTACATATTCCGATAATTCGGAAAAGAAATGCCTTTCTACATTGCAAAAAACGAGTACGTACTTTTTCAACTTGAGCAGTAAGTCTACAATATCGTGAATTGTATTGATTAACATCACAGCGAATGAATCCAATTGGATAATATTATGTACAAAAGATATTTTCAAATGTTTTAAACGTTCTAATTTGAAAAGAAAAATAGGCGATGGTTCCTGTGACAAACATTCGTAGGAGAATTGCAATCGACGTATTCGATTCTTCAATAGATATTCTAGTTGAAGTTGATCAAATGACCGAAGCGTTTCGAAATGAACTGATGCACAACGTAAATACGACTGTTTTTTTAGTTGTTCATCATCATCATCATGAGCTTTCAACAAGTGACGTTTACGTCGTTTATTTGTGGAATTAATAATAGGCTGCGGTTTCAAATAAACCGTACAATGTGAGTAAACATTCGATTTTGTGAACAATTCAATATTTGCTGAACGAACATGCCGAAGAAGATTAGTTGGTATCGAATAATTAGTACATTGATCGATATCAAATATGACCGATGACCAAAAGTATGTATGTTGATTGACACACGAACAAAATAAACGTGAAACAAGACGGACAGAGAGTAAGTCATTGACGTGTAAATATGAGAAAATATGTGCCCAAATTTCCGTGGGCAATTGAGGTAATAGACACCGATTTTTCCATTCGAGATAACGTTCACGAGCGGTTGACATGACTAGATTCAATTGATTAGATTTAGTCTAAAATAGAGAAACGGTCGATGTTTTGCGGTGATAGATGTCATTGAGATAGTCGATCTCGATGGCAACACTTAAAAAGCTGTCACCACGACGATTATCGCTCCTTTCTTTTTTTTATTTCTTTACTCCTCTCCTATGAGTCATTCATATGCTATAATAACAGGTAACAAGAAATACTTATTGTTTGCACAATCAAGGACAAAAACAACAACATAAACATAAAAGAACGGTAGTAGAATCACTTGTATAGACTTTTCGTAGCACAGAGGAGCGAAACTTTTGTGATATATACGATGGCAAGTGCTTTGCATATCGATAAACTAGAACAACCTCAACTAGCAAAACATGATTCAAGTATACTCGGTTAGTAAACGATTTACTTTTAGCTCTCACTCTGATGAAAACAAACGCTAAATCTAGATCTGGCTTTTGCGATGGATTGTACGGGTTCAATGGGTAGCTATATTGAAAGTGCGACACAGAATATTCGCGCCATTGTAGAAGAGATTGTGACTAGCGAAAAAAGTGATGTTCATCTGGCGCTGGTTGAATATCGTGATCACCCTCCACAAGTCCGTTTTCGAAACTTTCGACAATTGGCTTTCGATGTGTCGAATGTTTGCCTTTCTAGGATACAACATTTGTGACGCGTGTACATGATTTTACGAGTAAAGTCAAAGAAATGAAGGGTTGGCTCGAACAATGTGATGCACAGGGTGGTGGCGACACACCAGAGGCAGTGGCAGATGCTCTTCATGACGTTTTAAAGTTATCGTGGCGTCCTGAGGCAACAAAAATTTGTGTACTTATATCAGATGCCCCACCGCATGGACTCGATCCTAAATGTGGCGATGGCTTTCCCGATGGAGATCCTTCTGGTGTTGATCCGGTGAAAACTGTACGAGAAATGGCGGAAAAACAAATTACTCTATATGTTGTTGGAGTTGAACCATCTATCGGTTAGTTGACAGCCTAGAATGGAATTGTTTTCCTCTCTGAACGTTCTTAAATAATTTCTTTTACTAGTGCCTTATCGCGATTTTTTCATGTCTATTGCTTACATCACTGGTGGTCAATATGTTCCTATGGTCAATGCAAAACTACTTGCGCAAGTCATCATCGGTGGTGTACGAGAAGAAATATCCTTAGAAAGGTTAATGCGAGATGCTCAAGAAGATATCAATCGCGAGATGAAACAGGCAGAAGAAGAGGGTGTTGATGAACAGGAAATAACTAAAAGAGTGAATCGCCTCCTATTGACGAGAAATTCGCGTGTTAATCAATTAGACAATTTAGGTGGAGCAACATCAGCAGCTGCCAGAGAAACCTATTCGAAATGTGCTGACATGAGAGAATTACGAAGTCAATATAAGGTAGAAGCGCCACCAGAACCACCGGCCTTCCGTTCACGTCGATCACGAGCAGCTTATGTACGTGAATGTGAAGCCGAAGCTAATGATGAGTTTGGTCATGGTATCATAGCAACATCATCAGCGGCCGCAGTGCCAGGAAGTGCAGCCTCTGCAGATGGAGTACCGCTAGCAATGACCGCACCTGCAAGTTATGATTTACGAGAAAACGAAGAAGTCAGTATGGCACAAACAGAACGTATTGTTCGACGCATGCGTAATAAAAAAGATTATGCATAAACTTTTCTTTTACACAAACGCGCATATGCAGGCGTTTTTTCTGCGATATGACACGAGTAAATACAGTATTTGAACAAAAACGTATATTTGATTTTTCTGGGTTTGATGATAAATTTTAAAACAATTTTAAAGTTCGCTTTTCGCAAGAATACTTAACGAATGTACAGTGCCATTATCAGTAATATATTTAAACCATTTCAATGGTTCACTACCGCGTAATTGATTTTGGGTACTACATTGTACGGTCTGCTCATATGTCAACCACATGGCACCATAACTACATGAAAAGTAAGACTATCATCGGTGAAAGAAAAGTGTCTTTTCGATCTCAGTCAACTGACCTTTCGTAATCCGGTATAGTTTTGGGATCACAGTTTTGTTCATCGGCAGGTTCAGCGAAAAAGATCACGCGAAGACGATTTATATTTGCTCGTGGTGAGAATTCGATTTTCAAGACGCCGGTGATCTTAATTCGCACACCGGCTTCTTCTAATGTTTCACGCTCTGCAGCTTTATCCAACTGTTCTCCGACTTCAACTCGTCCACCCGGTAGCCAAAAACCCATCGATCCGGATTCTTGAACAACAAGGAAACGATTATCGCTTTTACGTTGACATACCACCAATGCAAATGCATACAAAGGCATCGCCGACGGCATTCGTTCGGTTTCGTCATTATGTTCCTCGTGCAGATGTACCGCATAGCTGCGCGTGGCTCGCTGACATATATCACATTTAACAGACAATTCCGTTTCATTAGTATGATAGAGAGGAACATGAGTATAAAGTTGAGAAAACGATAAGGACGACCATTTGCAAAACGGACACGAGTAAGAAGGCTTTGGACTTGGTTGAGCCAAAGGCAGTAGTTGAGTTAAAACATGCTGAACTTGCATAGTAAATTCAGTTATCATATTTACACCAAGTTCAGCAAAATACCAACTGAAAGAAAAACGAAAGTCAAACAAAACGTTAAAAACGTCCGAATGAATTTACCGAAGGTTTGGATCGGCACAAACTTTATGTGAATGAAGAATGATAAAGGTACTCTTGTCTTGCCGGCGAATAGCTTCAATCAGAGGTTGACCTGAAGACTCCTCAGTCATGCCTAGTTTCGTAATGACAATTGCTGGTAATGGTGTTTTTGATTCGGTATGTTTGACTGCATCTCGTGTCTTCGTGAATAGATGAAGTCGAAATTGAGTTGGAAATTCCGTTTTGAATAGGTTTTGCAACTCAGAATATTCGGTATCAGATTCTGTGGGTGACCAAAGTATGACAACATCGAACAATGCTGATGCCATCTGAAAGAGAAAACAAAGAATCACTATCGTGCAAGCACAAAGTTAAAAGCCAGCTATGATAAAACGACGAATTTGACAAGTTTCTCTCGTATTGCGCAATACTACTTTCAATGAAGTACGAAAAGAACTGGCATTTGCTTTCGTCATATGAATCATCCATAGAAAAAAATTCGGTCATGTCAATAAAAGCTAATGTAACTGGCATCCGACTAGCATCTACATTTCCTTTTTGGGATATCTTATCACAAGCTTGACAGTTGAAATGAGGTTAAAGAAACAGACAAGAAGACATTAGTTGATTCATTGATTCGAATTAGATTTCGATCGATGATCGTTTATTTATATACACAATTGCTCAGAATGGACGTGCTATACAAACACAGAAAAAAGGAAAAAAAAAGGACGAATGATTTACGAAATTAAGTGAGCACCGGAGGTGTGTTATGATCAGAAGAATTTGTGTTTGTCGCCAGTTTGACACGTTTTTGTTGTCGCAATCGATAAATATTCATGGTTGAACGTTCACCAGCTGTTGATTGTGATGATAATTCTTCATCATCACTATCACCGAGGCCCGTTTTTCGACTCTGAGAATTGTTCACAGTATTGGATCCATCAAGATTACGAATCATTTCACCTTGCACGCCAATACGTATTGGATCAAAGTCTTAATTATGATGAAAGAGAAAAGGTTTTTATGACACTTCGTACAAAACAAAATTTTCTACATACTATCTGGAATACTCAGACGAGTCATACGTTCCATGAGTTCATCGACAATAACAAATGGCCCCTAGTATAGAACAATAGTATTCTAATTGTGATTGAAGTACTCAGCGAACAAAGCTTACTTCGAAATTTCGCGATGGTGGAAGAACTTTAACTAAATAAAGCGCTGTGTCAGGCAGAGGAAACACTCCACCGGGTGTTGAATGGCTACCAGGCAATGGATTTCGTGTTGGTCGATATGGCATCATATGTTTAATATCCGGCCGAGGTAAAACTGCACGTCGATCACGTGCTGCTCGTTCCAACAAACGCATACTATGCATAGTTGAACCATTATTGACCAAAGTCGGGTTTGTAGCTGACAGATTCGCTTGTGAAGTATCGTTATAACCAAGAAATTTCAATTCATCGGTTGAACACGGTAATAAATTCAAGAATTTATATCGATCAATGAGTAATAAAGTTTCTTGACCTTCTAATTCGTTTAGATCTGCGTGTAGTGCTGCACGCCGTTTTTCTACCTTTTTGATCGATTGTAAATCTCCTACTTGAGATTCGAATTTCAAAAATTCATGCCATATAACTGGTTGTGATTGTTTGGCAGTTGGATTGTCGGGTGATAAAACACGTTCGAATAGAACACGCGCATTATGGTCTTCATTTAAATGCGTCATGTAATCAATGTAAGCTAAGATATAATCAATATTCTGACTGTACTTTTTCAAGCCAAGATTAAATATATTGAACGCGATATTATTGTCCTTCGAACAATGATATTCCATTAAGGCAGCAGCAACATAAACTTGATGATTCGTGCGTGTATCGTCACGTGCGCGTTTGAAAACAGCACGTGCACTTTTGATTCCTTCGGCACGTCGCTCGAAACGCATGGCTTGAATATAGGCTAATGTTGGGTCTTTTAAATTCGCTTCATTGACATCCAATAAGCGATTATAAATGGCCCGTGCTTTATCAACATTCAATCGGTGCTCTTCGAAATCAGCATAGGCAAAATGAATGAGCATATTCGAACGCATATATGTTTGTATTGCGCGTTCGTATAAAGTTGCTGCTTCGTCAAGAAAACGTTTGGCTAACAGAGCATCACCTCGTTCGGAATATGTACGAGAAACTTGTTCTAAATATGCACACACTTCATACCAAAGATCAGCATGATAACCAAGACAAAGTAAACATTGCTCATACGCAAGGACGACTCGACGAGTTAAAAGTAGCAGATCTTCTGTCTTCAATGGATTCGATTTTTCCCATGCAATCAATTTTCTCCACGCTGCTAGTTGTTTGAGCTCTTCTGACGATTGCGGCGATGATGGCGGTACGCATGGAACATTACGATCAATTGTACGCACCAACGTTTCAAAGTCCTTGGAAACACGTTTGGCATTCGTATAATCACGCGAACGTTCATCAATAATCTTCTTTGCTAATGTTGGATTGACGCTCTGAAGATGTTATTGAATGAACGAAAATAATATGTTTGCCAGTTAGGACTAACTTACCATTTCATATGCACAATAATCTTTCCATAATAATTCAATACTCGTCATCGGAGTCATGATACCCTTCTGATAAACTTTACGAATAGCTGTTATCTTTTGATTTTCAGCAAATGAACCAACTGCATCACTTTGAAATAGGAAAGAATAGAAAGTACATATGTGATGATCATCGATCAGGAGCATTTTATATTTGAACGAATAGAGAAAGAGTAAATTGTCTAACTTTTTGAAATACTTACACTTGTTTCTGAAAAGCGATGTAATCATTCCAAATTGTGTATGAATAAACATCCATTCCAACTTTCTCCAAAGCAAATTCATATGCTTGTGCCATTTTTTCTCTGAATAGACAAATACAGTCACAACATTTCATCTTCTTTTCCTCAAAAACGAACGTTGCCATCAGTATTTTCTTTAGACAAGCATCAGTGTAATCACAACAGAGTGAAAAAATGATCGGCAGATTTATCGTTTTATTTAATGTATAAAAACATATCAAAATCGTAAAAATCCATACTCTCTCTCTCTTTCTACCTATGATCAGATCTAAATGAAAACCATTGAAAATAGAAAGCAAGTCCAACCTGTATGATGGTAGTTTGCCTTTGGTATCACGAACGTAATTCAAATAACATTTCCACAGGTCAATATTCAATACTTTAATCAAACATCGTTGAAACAGCTAGAAAAGGTGCATATATATTGAGTGATACCCGGTTGTATGAGACGGACATGTTTACCTTCTCGACTTTTTCATAATTTCGTCCTTTGATCTGAAAAGATTGAAGTTCGATGCCATTTCGGATAGTAAAAATCGACATTTACCTCAGATTCGATATAAATCTTCCAGAATTTACCACAGGTTGGGAATTGAGTGATTAGTGATTCGTAGAAATCACGTGAATCGCCAATTTTCTTTTCCTAGACAACGAAAAATTTTCGAACGAACATCTGTCATCGCCGACAAACTTGAGCATCTTGAATCAGTAACGCCCATGCATCAAGCATATGCTTATTTTCATTGACCATACGTTTAGCATGTTGGATCTTTTCGCTTCGCGTTAAATCCTAAACGAAAACGAAACATAACACGAAAAGGTTAAATCGAATTCGCCTACGTCTCGAAGATAGATACTCATTTGAGATTGAATAAATCTAAAAGAAATAGTCAAATCGAATGATGCCAGTTTCGACGAAAGAGAAGAGTCGAGTTTATTTGTACAGATGACAGAAAAATATTTAGCAAAATAAGGAGCTAGTTTGCGTTTTGTGTTGGACTAATTAAGCATTGACCGGCGAACAGAGAGTAAAGCTTGAAGAAAGAAATAACCAATAATGCACGTGTAGACTATGCGATCACGAAAATCGCGTCGTGCGAACGTTCGTTCGATTTGATTTATGCGGTTTTGTAATAATTGAAGTTTATTGAGAACATTTTTGTCATCAATAGTCGTCGGCGGTTCAACATGCCATCTGAAAGAATGTACATCATCACAAATGAATTCTCTCGTATCGGACATCCAACTTACGATTCAGCTAATCTCATTGGCTGGTTTTGATCATTGGATACTTCAATCGGTGAGTAATCATCATCACTCATCGGTGGTTGACTAGTTGTATCTAATGAATGATTGGAGTCATTATTGGGAGAGAAATCTGTCCCATTTGACAAGCCCATTGTCGTATCAGTATTGCCTGTAAGCACAAGCGATCGATTTAGTCGAAAAGCGAGCAGTTTTGTTTCTTACCAAGTCGAATACTATTTGGAACTTCCATGCGCACTGGTAATTGGCCGTCGTCTTGATGGAGACGAGGCATTGCTGATCGATTGGGCCCCACTGTGATCGAATCCGGCACGTGCATCTGATAACCTAAGAGAAAATCGACAGATTAGAGGAGACTTTCGATCAATTTTGTATTTACTCATTTTTGTTATATGATTAAGATCGACTTTTTTTCGAACTAGGTCATCCGGATCTTCAGCCGAATGACTCATGGTAATTATTCGATATCTAAAATATCTTTTCATATGTAGATTCGACGATAAGGAGGAAAGAAGAATGAATACGCATTACAAAAATGACAGGCAGTCTATTCACGAAAAAAAAAATACGAAAATTCAGATGTGTATTATTCGTCATTAGGAATTATTTGATGGTTGCTTGAAAATAAAAACCGATTCCGTTGACCAATGAAGCTTACATGATTTGTAAACTAAAACAAATCAAATAAATCCATCAAAGAAGAATCCATTATGTCTCGTACCTAATGTCCAAACATAAGGGACAAAGAAATCTTCCGGTTGTTCTTCCTCAACGTATTTAAATTTTAAATCAGGAAATTTCTAAAGAAAATTCAAAGGCATATTTTCAAACGCGAAGATCCGACAGTACTTTCAATCGATCCAGTGGAAACTGTTTTGCATTCGATTCAATAATCTCTTTAACATATTCAGCTGATCGTTGTGCTGATTGATCGACTTTTTCCGCAAAGTAGACAATAACTGTATCAATGTTTTGTAAAATATCTTGGAAATTGGGATGTGTCCGATAGTTATCAAATATATCTCGATTATAAAGTAATGCGTAGATCAAGTTACTATTCAAACGTAGTGTATGTATTAAACATGAATTGATGATTTCTAAGACCATTCTCATAACATCTTCGATGATGCTTAAATCTTGTATGTAGTCATTGAGAATGTCGTCATTCGATGCTAATGTTTGAGGATGATCAGTTAAAGCCATCGCTGATGCAGTATGTTCTTGTTTGGATTGTTGTTGAATAAGTTCTAAGATTTTGGAATGTTTACGAGCCAGTAAATTGAACAAAGAGATTATCCGTTGAGTGACGTATGTGTGCAAATTCTGAAATTGGGATGACATATTTGCAAGAGCAGCTAGACAGTTCGTATGAAGGTAT
This sequence comes from Adineta ricciae, assembly GCA_905250025.1. Lineage (NCBI taxonomy): Eukaryota > Metazoa > Rotifera > Eurotatoria > Adinetida > Adinetidae > Adineta > Adineta ricciae. The sequence continues at coordinate 32,657 of CAJNOJ010000156.1, read as the reverse complement.
TTGTCTCGCATGCGCGCCATGTTATATTGAATTGTGCGAAGAACAATGGCAATTAACAGACCACCAAGGCTTATTTCATTGATAGAACGTTCAGTATACCTGCAAACACTCTCATCAATGTTTAGTGTACATATAAGACAAGTTTACCAGGCGACTTTCTTCAATTTTATATCATGGATTGCTCTATTGAAATAATCATCTTCAGAAAGAATCAATAGAATAATTAATGACATGTAAATGTGATGGGAATTGCCATCTGTAGTCGTGTAAATCACTCGAAGAATTGGTAAAACCTGTTTTTTGAGAAATGAATTCTTTCGTGTTTTTTCAAATAATAAAATCTTACTATTTGATCGATATTTGATCGTGATATGACATAAGCTCGAAAATGTTGATTACGATGAAGTAACATGTATAATAATAATGTACTCTGTTCAGTATGCACTGTTTGGCAAAGAACATCATATAAACATCGATAATCAACTGAAAACCATGGTAATGGTTCGGAATCGGGTAGATTTGTCGGTGTATCTACAGAGTTGAACATTCGAAACAGCTTTTGCATAGAATTCGTTTACCTTGCGTATCCGTAAAATGTAATAAAGCTAGTCGATAAGGATTTCGATGAGCATCACTTGTAAAATGATTGCTCAGAATTAAAAGTAGATGAATACTTTGGTTTGATAGATGTCGATTACGAAGAATATTGGCCGATTCAATGGATGGTGCTACTTCTTCGGCTACATTTGTTGTTGATGAGCTCATTCCAAGTGTCATGACCGACCAAAAACTACCTAATACGGATGTAACAATCGTAAACACGAAATCGATGAATTCGTCACCTACTTGCAACACTTTGACCAATTTTGTACAAACTTCCGCTATCTGTAGTTGATCTTGTAGCTGAGTCGACTGCTAAAAACGCCGGACATTCCGTTTGTTTCATAAAATGTTCTAATAACGTTCGCGTGAATTCTGATATTAATAGCGGACTAAAAGGCAATCTATCTTTGAAATCACTGAAGTTCACCTTCACTTACTCTAGTCTATGCATAAAAATCGTGTAAATAGCACTGATAAATGCAGCTTCTTTGGCGCACATTTGAATCGCTAAGAGTGATAGTAATGTGTTCAACACTTCCAAATGTAAAGCATATGAATAGGATGTCACTGGAAGGATGATCGTCGTTCGGAATAAAGTATCAATAAACACACCCATCAATGATGTCCGTTCAAGGAGATTTTCTTGTGGAGCAAAATACAGAGAAAGATTCGGTTCGGAATCGATTTCAATGAAATATTTTGTGATAGAACGAAGGACAAACAAAGCGCTGTAGGTTTGCCAAACGAGACTATTACTGAAAAATAGTGATGATCTCATTGATTTCTTCCATTTTTACGAAAAACATACTCTTCGCATTCGTCTCGTAATGTGGTTGCTAAACGAACGAATACTTCGATTAATGCTCCATAGTTATTTGCTCGAGGATTGTTTGATTCGAGTTGTTGAAGATATGTGGCACATAGTTCATCCAATAGTTTCGATTGTGAACTGAAAGACCAAGGGAAATTCAGTGGAGAAACAACCGGACGATAGTCAGTTACTTACGCTGCAAATGGAGATTGGAGACGAAATGACAGAAACTGATTCCAAAATGGATCTGTCGGTGTTATGGATTCTTCGCTGGCAAAACGAGAAAGATATTCATTGGATTTAAGATCCGATACGGAAGAATACTGTGCACCCATAGCAAACGTTCAAACGTTCGTATTAAAATCCACCAAAGATGTTTGAAAACATCGTCTATCAGTCGCGATAGATGGATCACGCATTCTTACCAACACACAAACATCCTTATGGATGGATTATCTCACCAATTAGATTAGTTATAGATACCTTCAAAAGAATTTACAAGAGATTTGATGGTATATTCAAAAGTAAAGTTCAAATTCAACATATTTTCTTTATTAAACTTAAGTCGTACTTTATCATATGCAAGTGTCTAGATGTCGCTAGCAGTCCATTTCGCAATACAAACAATAGTTCCCGTAGGAAGATGAATACAAAGTATTTGCTACTCTATTCAATCATTTCGTGGTCTGTTATATACTTATTAAATTACGTAAGGGCTTTCGTTAGAATGAAATTATTGACGGCAATATATTGATAAAGAATGAGGCTTTATTTCCAAATATATACAAATACAAAGATTTTAACTGAATCCTTAGATTTTGGTTCTCTTTTTATAACTTAAAAACACATATACTCTGTTCTTTACCTGACAACTTAATCAACGTTGTTGACAAACGGCTTTTTCTATTCTGCGCGACTCTACAGCAATAGTATTTGCTTTCCTTGACCTTCCTTTCTTTTTTTTCGCAAAATTACCGTTTGAAAAGTAACATTCCAACACGATTGTAAAACTTCTTTAGCAAATTCAATTTTACCCTAAAAACGTACTCTGTTGTCACAAAAAAGCGCTAAATTCAAAGTGTATGGCTACTGCACTGGCAACACAAGACGAAGAACAAGAGCACCAACCAAATCTAGAAACAAATGCTATTCTTTGGCTTGATCCGACGATCGCGTACGCTCCAGAATTTCCACAAATCCAACGACAACTTCGAGCGGACATCAATTATCTGCGAGTTTTCAAACACACCAATGAATGTTTGGAATACCTTTCATCTGTACCGAAACAAGACCAAATCATTCTGATTGTCAGTGGACGATTAGGCCAAGAAATTGTTCCACAAGTTCATAATGTTCAACAAATTTCATCTATTTATGTTTATTGTATGGACAAGAAAAAGAACGAAAGCTGGGCTTCGAAATATCCTAAGGTGAGAAATTAGAGCGCGTCTATTAGCATAGAAGGAATTTTAGCTTTTCTTCGTTGTTGAATTAAACTATCCTTAGCATTGTTTGTAGATAAGACGACTTGTTGTCAGCTTGGTTGAGCTTGGAAATATCATTCATGAAGAACAGTTAACACGGCAACAGAATAGATTAATTGAATCATTAAAAATCATTACCATACCGGCACTTGTTCTTGATCGAGAACAGTCATTAGCTGATCTCTATAGTGGCTTCATTTATTCTCATTTGTTGATCGATTGCCTTCGCCAAACAAATTCTGCTATGACTGATAAAACCGATCTGCTCTCCCTATGTCAACGGTATTATGCAGGAAATGAAGAGGAACTAAAAATTCTGGAAGAATTCAATGAAAACTATAGACCCTCACGCGCAATATGGTGGTACACAAGGCAATCGTTTCTCTATCGTCTATTGAACAAAGCGTTGCGAGATCAAAATCTGGAGTTGTTATTACTCTTTCGATTTTATTTTCATGACATCGAACGACAATTAATGAAAACAAAATGCTCAGCACCCATTCGCGTCTTTTCCGGTCAATTGATTTCGGTAAAAAAATTAGAAATTTTAAAAAGAACTATTGGAGGTTTCATTTCGACAAGTTCATTTCTTTGGGCAAGTTCAAAGCAACAAGTTCAGTCATATCTATCTCAACTAGACTATTCGGAGGAGTTTCAACGAGTACTATTCGAAATCGAAGCTGATCCTCATTTAGAAAATATCAAACCATTCAGTAACCTAGCTACTCAAAGTTATTTACCTAATGAGGAGCGAACTCTTTTCATGCCCGGTACAATTTTTCGTTACATCAGTATCCAAATCGATGAGGAACAAAACTGGAATATTCGACTAGTCCTCTGTTCTGAAAGTAATCAACAATTACGTAGAATGTTCAATCAAGGAGATAATCCACATCCACTAACTACTTTTGGACACTTTTGCTGTCAATCAAGAAGATTTGCGGACGCAGAGAGATATTACCTCCATATGTTGAAAGGTCTACCTGATGATCATCAAGATACTGTTCTCTTTTACAATGCACTTGGAACTTTATGTAAAGACAAAGGTGATTATGATTCTAGTCTTCAATGGTTCAATAGAGCCCTAGCGATTCAAGTGGAGCTCCTTGGAACAGATCACCCAGACATCGCTGATAGTTACCTCAGTCTGGCGGAAAATTATCGAGAGAAAAATGACCCAAAGCGAGCCTTCGATTTCATTAAGAAATCGATAGACATTTTTCAAAAGAATTTTGGTGAAGAACATCCAAAGATTGCTGCATGCTTCAATCAGATCGGAAATGTGCATCGAAAGGGAGAGAATTTCCCTGAAGCTTTGAACGCGTATGAAACAGCGCATGCAATCTATCAGAAACATGTCCCCCCAATGGATCCTCAATTGGCTGAGTCGTACAAAAATCTTGCTACAGTTCATAAAGCTCTCAACAATATTGATCAAGCCTTGGATTACTATCACATGTCACTTGAGATCTATACGAAAACGGTAACTTCTTCACGATTTGCCATGGGAATGATATTGAGAAGTATTGCAGATACATATGAGATTAAAGGACAGTACGAACAGGCACAGTTGCATTATCAAAGAGCCGGATGGAGCTTTCAAACTGTATTACCACCGACAGACGGTCATCTCGTCCAAATTCGTAAAGATATTCAACGTGTGAACGATTTGTTACGATAATCTTTTGACTTCTCAGGTCTTGTTGTGTTACGAGGTTCGATATTTTCAGTTGATTGTAGAAAATAATGAACTATATTCTTCTATACGCCAAACCTCTCGAATGTTTTTTTTTATAAAAAGAATCCTGTCCAGTATATCGTGATTTTGTCAAGTTAACGGAAATAAACATCTATAGGATTTCACGGGGACAAGCATGACTTTCACATTTCAAAGCATAAGTGTACTTTGTTGTATTAATCGAGTGAATAATAAACCTTCATATGGGATCATATTTCTTTCTTCAGCCTTAGCAAATCGCAATGGTATTAATGGAAGTTACACAGGCGAGAAGGAATACAAAAGAATTCATAAAAAACAGCAAGGTAAATGTATGAAACATTTTCAAGTTTCTTCACGTGAAGGCAACATTACGATCGATGGCGACACATACTCTAACACAGGAGAAGAACAATCTTGAATCAATTTGTCTTGTCTGGTTGGACTCATCAGTGAATGCTAGTAATGATAACGTCAATGCGCAACGATTACTTCGTATGATAATGATCTATTTGAAAGTGTTTGACAATGTTCAGGACTGTGAACAATATCTGCAAGAAGCATCTAGAGATGATCGAATCTTTCTGGTTGTCAGTGGTCAATTAGGTCAAGTAATCGTACCAAAAATTCACCATATTCGACAAATCGCTATCATCTATGTATATTGTATGAACAAGAAAAGAAATGAAGAATGGACAAAAATGTTTCCTAAAGTAACTTTACATTCGAATGCTGATAAATGAAATGTTTTTTTTGTGACTGCATAGATCAAAGGAGTTTTTATCAAATTCGAAGGTCTATTCCAACAAATCCAATTAGATCGAACTAAACTCCGCGAAAGCGGTGTCGATGAGCCAGTTGCATTAGCCTTGTCGAATCTGAGTGGTGGCACGGATAGATCTACTAATACGTTGAACAATGATTTTCTCTATTCTCAGTTATTGGTCGACTGTCTCATTCGAATGACACCAACTTCATCGGATAAGAACGAATTAATTGAAGTTTGTAATCAAATTTATGCAGATAGTCCGAATGAATTGACTCTTCTCAAAGAATTCCAAGAAACTTATTCATCAAATCGTGCGATATGGTGGTATACACGCGAAACCTTTCTCTATCGTTTACTAAATAAAGCATTACGCACGAAAAATTTCCATTTATTATTTCTGTTTCGGTTCTTTCTTCGCGATGTAAGTCAACAATTAAAAGCCAACCAATGTACCACGTCGATTCGTGTCTATCGAGGACAACTCTTGTCTCAAGAAGAACTCGATCAGTTAACAAATTCACTCGGTGAATATCTCTCAATCAATTCTTTCTTTTCAACAAGTCTCAATCGACAAAAAGCACTGAGATTCTTAAAAGATGAATCATCTTCCGATTGTGTACAGAAGATTCTCTTCGAAATCGACGCTGATCCCAATGAAAACCATTCGAAACCATTCGCCAATATCGCTTCATTAAGTTCGTACTCTACTGAACAAGAAATTCTATTCATGTTAGGCTCAGTTTTTCGTGTAATGAACATCAAACAAGATAAGAATGATTATTGGATCATACAAATGGTATTTTCCAACGATCATAACGAAAATCTACAACGACTCTACGATCATATCAAAGATGAACACACTGACATCAACGAAGAAACAAGCCTCGTCACTTTCGGAACTCTGCTCCATAAAATGGGTGAATACGATTTAGCAGAGGGATATTTTTCTCGTTTAATCCATGAACTACCCAACGACAAACAAATTCTTTCGAAATCTTACCACGCACTTGGTGTACTAGCTCTACTAAAAGATGATTACGAAAAGAGCTTGAATTATCATAAGAAATCGCTGGAGATTTTGAAATTCGATGATCCTTGTTTAGCGACGAGTTATAATTGCATTGGTTGTATCTATCAAAAACAAGGAGATTTCCGAAATGCTCTTGAGTTCTACACGAAAGCATGGGATATCTGGAGAAAGCTATTGGGTGAGCATTATTATCAGATAGCCGATGTTTTGAATAATATGGGTTGTATTTATGAAAATGAAAAGAATTATTCCAAAGCATTAGAATTTCACCAGAAAGCGTTAGCTATTCGACAAAAATCTCTTCCAAAAGATCATTTTGATCTTGCCGCATCGTACAATAACATCGGAAATATCTATCTTTGTTTGATAGAATATGACCTCGCATTAGAAAATTATTATTTATCTTTGGATATCAAAATCAAATGTCTTCCTTCTCATCATTTATCTTTAGTATCAACATTGCACAATATCGGGATTGTTTATGAACAAAAATCTTTGTATCAACAAGCTCTGACCTACTTTGAAAAGGCAATGCGTATTCTTCGTGAGAACCAGCCATCAACAAATTCATATATAATTGATCTTGACCAAAATATTCAACGTGTTTCGTCATTATTGAATTCTGAATTGCATGTGACTTACTTTTAACTCATATCTTATGAAATATTTCAATGTAATTTCGTAAGAACGAGCCTTTTTTGCATGTCCATGAATAAAAATAAATATATGCATCACATTTCGTGCAATTACTTTCATCATGTCGACGACCATCGAACATCTACCGGTGGAAATTTGGTTTCAAACATTTGCCTATTTGAAAACATTCGATCGTTTTAAAACTTTTTCGAATTTGAATAAAAGACTCGATGACATTCTGCTTGCTTCTCAAACAAAGATAAGCTTGAAAAACCATGACGATGAAGCATACTATTTACTTCGACATGTTTTACCGAAGCTGACACACCGACAATATGTTACCGGTTTACGATTAGAAAATACGAATAAAGTAAGCACTATGATCCATGTTACTTGCGGCTATGATGCATGTATATTATAGATTGATTTAGAGTATTATGCAGGCTTATTCGATTTCCCACAAATTGATACATTGATTCTTCATCGTTTGGATGTTAACAAGGAACTTTTAAATATTATTCGAAATAGTTTGACTCATCTTCGTTATTTGAATATTAGTACTAAAATGTCGATTAACTACAAGATGACCTCGGTTTTACTTCAACTGGTTCTGACTTTACCCCATCTGCAGATGTGTTCTATGCAATTGAGTATCGCTACACATTCCTGCCAATTGAGTAATGAACTACGAAGTCCTATTCAATCGCTAAGATTACTCGGCAAGAAGAATATTTGTTTTGTTAGACGATTGGGAAACATTCTTTCACACCTACCAAATCTACACTCGTTGAATATCACTGCCAAACAGTTGTCTTTGGATTCTGCAGTTGACGAGCAAAATATCTCTAGTTATCGAACTGAAATCTCGAATTTAACTTTGTATATCTGTGAATTTACAATGCCGTTCGCGCAACTAACAGAGTTTTTGTCGGGCTTCGCTCCGAATCTAACGGACTTCAAACTAACCATTATCAGCTCCTTTCCAGATACATCTTGTTTGGATTATCACACATGGTCTGTCTTTATCAAATCGTTATCTAAATTAAAAGCAGTCACTCTACATCTTGCCCATGCAAATGACGTACAGGAACGTAGATGGAAGAAATGTCGTGTGAAATTAATCGATCTAATGCGAGAAAATCTGATTCAATCGGAAATTCGTTCTGCTGTTTAAGTTTTCCGATTCTACACTTCCTTCAAGAAATAAATATACATATGATCATCACATTGTTTCACTTATGCCATTCGGAGGACTCGTGTTCTTATCAAATCTTTTGATAAAAACATTAAAATCAGTGTTTTGAGTACATTATTGTCTACGAAGACTCAAAAAGGCTTTGCATATATTTGTACCATTTGAATCGACGAGCATATGTGGCTTCCATTGACAAAAATTCTCTGTCGATTTCTAAATTCTTCTTAAAGTCTGTTGCCAGGTGACATGTTGATGAAATGCTTTCACATCAGATTTCGTTTCATTCTTTGTATTGTTTGTTAGTTCGAAAAACATGTCTCAACATACCTTTGTGTCACAACGAAATGATGCCTTAGAAAAAGATATTCGAAATTTACAAGTGAATTTCAATGAAATCTTAACATCTGGTCAACATTACTCAACACAGGATATAACAAGCAACATCAAACTAATTACAAATGCTTTGGATAACATTAAACTTGATCACGAGTTCCAGCGAGGATCGAAAAATTGGGCGAAACAATTCGATGCTAATGAAATGAAAATGAATGAATTGAGTAAATATATACGAGTTTCGCTTTTTTTCAGAGAAACCTTTGAATCGATTGCTGTTTATTTTCATTTACAGATGTTAAACAAGTAATCGCACAAGGACATGATCTTAGTCGTGATCTTCAAACTTGTCTTCATGCAACATCCATTCAAAATAAAGAAGAAAATCAAATGCGAGAACTGCATAGTTGGGCATGTGATGCATTAACAGATTATCTTCAAGTAATGACGAAAAATTTTTTCCACTGATCATTATTTTTGTATTTTCATTCAGGTTCTTCAACCATATGCGTCAAGTTCATATGGTCGATTAGATAATATTGCTCATCATCTTGGTGTAACTGATCGTTACATGGGTTATCGACATAATTTAACTCGAGGTAGCGGACAACCATTGAATGTTCATACAATATGGGCAGATCGGAAACTACCTCGTGCAGCTACAGCTGTTCAACAACAATCAACACCTGATTGGAAGAATTGGGTTCATGCTTATCGACGTAATTATGCAAAAACTAAACAATTCGAAGTGATTTTTGATCAATAGATGCCTTGTTTAGACTATGGTCCATCGGCTACAACAGCCGGCTCAGCATCATCGACTCGACAATTTTCAACTAACAATCCCAATCTTCTTGGATATTTGCGACGTGCACAGACTGCAGGTTGAATTATTCTTTAACTAATCATTTGTAATTATTATAATCCTTACTAGACATGAAACGTCCTAGCACGACGCCGAACTTCGCTTCTCGGCCAACAGTTTACGAAAGTTATCACGATGGTGAAGTTCGCAAAGCAGGTATCAATTTAACTTTCCCAGGTAAAACAGAATTTATGGATCGATACAAAAAACCTGAACCATTATCATGTTCACCGTTTACAATCAATCCTCAACCGGATTTTACTTTACCTGGCCGACCATTAGCACGTGTTATACCCGACACGTTCAATACGGAATACACACGCAGGTAGAATTCGTTTTCTTATTTTGCTTTATTGTCATATATTCTCTTCGGAACAATTCGTTTTAGTTACGTTTTTCCTGATTCGTCGAAACTCGAGAGATTTCCATGGCTTCGTTCATAGGAAATCGAACAGTTGATGTCTTCCATATATCCATCATTTGAATACTTTTATATAACTTAACGAGTGAAAGAAAATAACGAACTGAACATTTTTATTTTTCAAATAAAACAGTTAAGTAATCAAGTCTCAGTAGGTTACGTGCAGAATCTAATGCCCAAACTTGACTGTCGTCTGTCGAGACTAAAAGAAAAGAAAAACATGAAGAATGCATTTGATTCTCGTTTGAAAATACGAACCAGTCAAAGAAAGAAAATGACCCGGTAACGTTATCGATCGTGTCCCAACAGGATTTGTTAGAGAAATATTTTCTCGACATTGAATTTCTCCACAGCTTGTCAATAGCCACAGTGTGCGCTCACTAACTGCTAGCTCAAGAGCTGAGCAATCTATTGATAAAGAGGAAGAATGTTACTGAAATTCATTGCCATATGCAGCTAGCTTCGTTACCTTCGATCGGCTTCCATGATGTTCCAACACGATTTTGTTCATTGACACCAAGTCGAGCATAAACAGTTTGTTTATTATCAGTTGCATAAACCTAAGAGAAAAACATCAATTTCGAAATACAGAAACAGTTATTATGATCATCTATTACCATCCAATCTGCTGGTCCACAGAAAACTTGTGAAAAATATCGATGTCGTTTTGCTTCTCCAGGAATTGTGATCCAAGCAGGTGGCAACAATGACAATTCACTGTCACCCATGTTTTCACTTGCAGAAATATGCCCATGACGGAAGTGAATTAATCCTTGATCATCAACAGCCCATACACCTGCATGATTACAAACCATATGTACCAACCTTCGACTCCATTCTAAATATTAAAAAAAAAAACGAATCTACCGTGAAGAGGAAAGAAAATCTTTCTTCTACCAACCGAATTGACTTTGATTTAACTGTTCCCATTGAGTATTAATTTCGATGTTCGGCCGAACATAAATATTACAAGATTCGTCCAACGACCAGAGGACAGTGTCTAATGAATTACGTAGTATATACAGACAGTAAACACGTAATGCTTACTTTCCGAGAAGTTATTTGGAACGAATGTGGCATGGGTTATGTATTGACACTGTCGCGGCTTTTCAAGTGTTTGATGATTCGATGTGCAGATCATTCGATCAGTATTCAATGCCCACACATGGTCTACAAAAAAGAAACCGTTTCACAGAAATATAATTGTTAAAAATAAATACAAACTTTCATTGGAAAATACACCGATTAAACGTTGGAAACGAGTTGTCTTCTGAATCAATCTCCATTGAATACCTTGAATTACATCATAGTAGAAAAGAATTATTATCCTGAATATTTCCTACCAGTCAGAAAATTCGAGAAAATATGCAGTTTTTCTTCACGATCAGTTAAACATATTAGGCTTGAATTGACACCAGCTACATGTCGCCGATGATGTGCACTCCAATCATCATCATCACCACGTAAGACTTCGAAAGAGCCTTGATCCGGCAAACATTGTTGTAGCCATAGACGATGCTGTTTATCCACAATGAAAATTGTATCCGTATTTGGCAATAACACGAAGTCATCAATTGGGCCAAAACTGCAAGAAAACCACCAGAACTAAACTATTGCTCATTTTATTTACTTTCTCATACTTATGATCAATAAAAATCCATCCGTCACCTTCAGGACAATCATTGGTGCATCCAACACGTATCATAATTTCTCCGGTGGATGCTGTTACACCCACCTTCTCAGCAAAGCAAAAGACACCTATCAAATTGAACGGACATGGAACATTCAATGTTTGTTGCTTGTCATTATTTGTTGTTCGAATAAACCAGAGTGAGCCACCTTTCTTGATATACCTATAATTTTACAAAAGTACGCATTTCTAAGAAACCGCTTTGGAGTAGATCTGTCATCTTACCAGCCACATTGATCGTTGATTGACATACTTAACAATATCGAATCTAGCTTGATTTCGTTCCATCGAGAACCTATTGGGGGAAATCTGACGGCATCGATCGATGAATAGAGACGTTTGTTATATAGACGCCATACAGTTCGATTGCTGACACTAACAGCAAGTTGTTCAGCGAAGTCAGAGTGCTGCTGCCATTGTAATTGAGAGCCAAGATCAGAATCGTTAGCGATTTTAGCGTAGAAAATTTTCTGATTATTCGTGCACACGTAAATATACGTTGACGAACAAGTCATGGAAGAGATTTTTATGCCCGATGGAAGTGAATGAGAAGAAGCCAATGGAAAACACATCCTTTCTATTACTTTTTCTTCGCTTGTAATTGTGGAAGTTCTTTGATCGCCCATTCCGTCCACAAATACATCGTCACTTACTGAATCCGTGGTAACATAGTCCAATGAAGGAATTGAAGGCGAATTTGAACAAACTGATGTGTGGGTGGCATCGTCTGAATAAGATATATCGTCATTTATTTCACAACAGTTACTATCAACTTCGTCGGTCGATGTTGTTTGATATTGGGTCGATATGAGCTCTACATCGGCGTCTGAATCGTTGTCGATTTTAGCGAGAAACATACGCAGTTCAGCTAAACTAGTAGATTTCTGTAAAATTTCTTCCGTTGACTGCTGGGTGATTGACTGAGAAGACGATATTTTTTCAAATGAATCCTCCAGTTCATTGTGCGGTGTTTTGGAAATATCTTCTGTATTATCTGTTGATGTGGATAATTCATCTTCGATTGGGTCCGTATCCACATGTGTACACTGTGATGATTGTTCATCATCAACATTACTGGATGTCGCCAAAATGTCGTTATTAGTGGTGAGAGCTGATGGTTCATCACTGGTTTTGTTTTCATCATCGTCTTCAACATGAGATTGCGTTTCATTTAATGCATTTTTCGGATCGTCAACCGTTGTAATAGACACGACTGTTTCTTTTTGAACAGTTTCAAAGTCCAATTGTGCAATTGGAGTGCCATCTTCTGTTGGGATAGAGTCTAGCGTCTGCAGTTCTTCTTCTTTCGGTAGTTCAACTGACGGATGATTGTCATCGCTGGCGTCTTCATTGATATTTTTCTGGTCTTCGGATTCATCTAAAAGTTCATTCTGCTCAATAATCTCGTCATTGGATCTACTTGTAACAATGTCGTAATGATCGACTAAATCTTGTGCTAGTTGAAGTTTGTCTTTTTCCGATGTATCGATGGTTACAGCATTCTCAACAAGTTCATGAACACTTGCTATTACATCCAATAGCTCATGTAGACATGCGATGACTTGTTCGCGATTAATTTGCTCGGTGATAATCGTGTTCTCAGGCAGTTTAGCATGTTTCTCATTACTTTTCAGTTCGTCGAAATGAATCTTAGGTTCACGACTTGATTCATTATCGGCATCGAGAGTCGAAGATGAACCAAAGACTGTACCTAGGAATCAAAATAAATTGATCAATTTACAATGTGTGCAGTACGTATCTAACCATTTTTTCTTGAACTACGTCGTCTTCCTTTCGTATGAGGTATCGTTAAAGGTTCAGAAGTTGGGCTAGGTATCGACGGAATTTCTGGTAGTGCTGGGATAGCGGGTAATGCTAAGTAAATATGTTTACAAACACATATTAATGTGCGTCGTAAATCAGAAACTAACCGGGTGGTACTGGCTTTGTAACTGTTAGAATTGCACCATCTGGATTTTCTACGGAAGGTCGCCAGATATTTTGCTGAACAGCTTCTAATCTCGTCGATTCAGCTTTGAGACGTTGCCTTCAAAACATAAAACATCAAATCTGATTGAGATCAAGAAGAAATAAATCTATGCACTTTTCTAAATCATCTTGAGCTTCTTTGAGTTTCTTGTCAAGTGAATCAGTGAATTTTACCAGGCTTTTCTTCGCGGAGCCTTGTACGGTTTGTGCTTGATCTTTTATTTTCTTGAACCAGCCATTCGATGTCATAATTACGAAAGAGAAAATGAGAGTCTTTTCAAATATGAATAGCTATCGGATAAACTACAAAGATGTTGACTCACTTGATGACACTGTCTTTATCTCTGCTTTTTCTTTTTTTTTATTCAAATGATGGTGATGATATAGAGAATTAGAAAAAAGTGACTCTTGAGAAAATGATAACACTATCCGTCCTTTATTTTTTCTTCCTCACGGACCAACGAAGAATAGACAAAAGAAAAGGCAACGTTGCACAGGCAAGCAAAACCTCTTTATGTGTGACTGACTGATTGAGTTCGTGGTACATTCGATGGCAAATCTGGCAATGAAACTGATACAGATCGGTCTGCACGTTGTGCATCGCGCATACTCAATGTTGATTTGTCCGTTGCTGAAAGTCGAAAAGCTGTTGTTTGTGGGATGGATTGTCGAACTGGCGATGCCCATCTCACTTGAGGTTTATGGTCGATTTCAAGAATAGGTTCAATCATAGAAGCGGATATGAACTTCGTTTGAGGTTGAAGTTGATTTATCGAAATGGGCTCAGTTCGATACCGTTGCACATCACGTCTTCTAATAGATTCGGGCGCACGAGGTTGAAGACTTCGTGTTAATGCTGGTAAGGTGCGACTGTTGCTAAGATTGCCTGACTAAAGAAAATGAAAGAAGTTGATATGTATGCCTGTATGGCGGCATGAAAATTGGCAATTTACTGCGAGTTGGATGGGAACGGTAGTACTCATATCGACATTTCGACTTGCATGTGTTCCTAAATGTACGCGAAGGCTAGCTTTAAAATGATTAGAAATGAACAATCTTTACCTTCTCGAAATAAACGTCGTCCAACAGAAGACATTGACGCTCTTGATGAACTAAGATTCGTCGCTGAGGAATACAAAGAACTGACTGTTTCAGTACGTTTCACTCGGGGCGGACTTTGAGATAGTGGTTCATAAAGTGAATATCGATGTGCATTATTAACTAAAGATTAGTTAACCAATGAATCAACACTGTTCTGTGAAAGACAGGAAATCTTCGTCAAACACTTACATTCATCTTTCAAAGTTCGAATTTTTGCTGGTTTGCTGCGAAATCGACCTTCATTAGTGACGGCCGCTACTTCCATAGTATATTCTGTATCTGATTTGAGCATTGTTGCACGATGTTCTTGAGCTGTACCGGAATATATACATCGTCGATTACAAAATAATTCGTAGCGAGTGAGACNAGCAGAATCCGATGGAAAGTATCGCTATATTGAAGACACAATTGAAAACCAAATGGCGTTGTACATATACAACTTAAGGCATAACAAGCGTTCTTATTTACACCTTTTTCTTCATTCACTTCCATCATCAATAACAGCGCGTCAAACTAAAGCAATCGGTTAACAATAATATTTTCAAGAAAACTTTTCATTTACAATTTTGTATTGTCCACAAGCAGCTACAAAGATTTTCTTTCCCTCATCTCCTTCGATCAAACGTCCTATTGCAAACGCAGCATTGGTTGCTCGTCCCGGATAACTCACGTCGAGTGCAGCTAGCATCTCATTCAAAATCTGTCGATGTTTTGGATGCGTTAATATTGCTTGAGAGCCAAGTTCTTCAACAGTGAGTCTAGAATGGTACAGCATCACTCAGTTACTATAAATGTCATGCATATCTACCTAGCCAAGACTAATGCAGCGTTACTAGCAATCCATGAGTTTTCAGAAGATAATAGTGACGATGTATTGGTGATCATTTGTGATATACAGGCATGATTTAAGATTAGATTCCGTCCTTCTTTTGAGCCGCACTTTGAAAGAAAATACAATGTAATTGAATATGAGAAGTCTTACAAAGAAATCTTGTAACAGTTTTAGAATCGACTCATCGAGGCAACGTGTTGCGTTCTTTTCCTTTTCTTATTTGCTTTTCTTGTCATTCAGAAAGAAAATTTCTGGTGGTGTGAGTTTTATGATTGTTTTTTTTTTGTAAACTGTTACAAATTTTAAATGAGAAACCTACATACTATAGTACCAAGTATACCCGCTGCGTTCATTGCACATTCCGAATCCGAATGTGATAATAAATTGCTTAGTGTTTGGATGATATCCACCGTATTTTCTGTACGATCTTGTGAAAATATAGTTAGGAAGCGTTTTAATCCGGATTCAAATTCGACTGCACTACCAATTATATAAGCGCTGTTGCCACAAATTCTAGAAAAGAGAAATGCGTATTCGTAAGGTGAGCGTGATATATTCTTACCGATTATCTTCATTCAATAATAGTTGTGCTATTGAGCTAAAAATGTTGTCGAGAGTTTCTTCGCTGAGAAATCGTTCTATTGTTTTATTTCGATCACGTCTCAGATCCGCAACAAAGTATTCTAATGCATGGCTGATATTTTTATTGATTTGACTGCTGGGTGTCTGTGCCGTTTCATTGCCATGTGGAATGAATCGTACGAAGTAGTTCTTACGATCGAAATAGAATTTATTAGTATCTGTATTCGTCATCGACCGATGTACGTGCATTGAAGGTGGAAAATGTTGTTTGTTTCTATTGTTGTCCCTTCTACTACTGCCGCTGTTACTCTTATCAGCACTTAAAAGTAAGAGAAAAAAGTACGCGAGAAAGGAAAGGAAAGATGAAAAATCTTCACAATTACGAGCTATGTGCGTTCGTGTGAACATGTTGTTGATGGTAGAATATTTATTTAGAGAGAGTCAAAGAATAAAAAAAACGAATTAAAAAAGCAATGAAAGACATCGATGGCCACATGTAAACTTTTTTCTCTCCATCTTTGCGTTTTTTATTGTCGTTTAATAGACGAAATCGAGACGTTCTTGACAAACTTGGTCAACGGCTTGATTAATGGTAAAGTCATATAGGCCGACTTCACATAAGTTAGCCATAATGTAGAGTTTGTTCAAGACGAATTCATTCTAAATTAGCAAAAGAAGTTACTCGAATGAGATGTAGACTTTCTGATGAACAACATACTGGAAGATCGAAGCATTTCTTCTGAATGCGTTGAGTTACTGATTTGTAACAGGCATGTTGAGTGAGTCGCATACGTTTGGTTGTAACCATTTCGAGGTAATCACCACGGTTCATTGATAGCGCTGTCGATGCAATTTGTTGAATACGTGTGGCGATGGTAGCACGATCCTAAAGCGAATATTAACATAGTGAATATCAATATTTTCTGATCACATACGTTGAGTAGTTGAATTAGTTCACGTTCTAGATTGGATTTTTCGACTGAATTTTCATCAGCTGCTGCTAAACGGCGTGAAACGATTGAAATACGAACATCTTCAGTTGGGACAGCATCACGCTAAACGATGTTTCAGAGACAGGGAATTCGTTCGTTTTCATGCAGATTTGAATAGAACTTACACGGAGCAATTCATTGTAACGATCTTTCAAGATATTACGGCTAGGTTTAACTGAGTTGCTCTTTTCACCTTGAAATTCGCCAACAGTATCGGCTTTGCCGAGAGACTAAAAGGAAAAAGTCAAGACACTGAGATACTTTCTTGCGGCTGTTTGCTCTACTTACAAGGTCACCATATTGCATGACATGGCTGGTATTAGTCTTTTGTTTTGTAACTGTGAATTGTTGAAATAAGGTTTCTTTGTTAAGATCTTCAACATCGGAATCTTCCATCCAGACGACCGAGTAAACATCACCTAAATATGTCTGTCGTTTGGCATCATAGTAACAAGCATAGGATGATTCTTCGGCATTAGATGCAGTCGTTCCATAGATTTTGATATTATCAGCAAGAATGTTTTCAAGCATTGAACCAGATTCGCATGCTTCAATATAGATGACCATCTAGAGTAAAAAGCTGAATTTGATTGAGACTGAGAAAAGATATGATCTACAAACTTCTTTGTATTTCTTCTGGGCGTGCATTTTGGTGATAGTTGTATTTAAATCCGTGGCATAGAGCTAGAAATATTTATCAAAGTCGAAATTGTCGAATTCTCAGCAGAGAAAATCGAATATAAACTTACAACGCCGGTGGGAAAAGCGACCAATCCTAGAACGAAAATAATAGTATGCGTTCGAAACCAAAAGACTTCTCTTACCAACAGCACCATGATCGGTATAGTAGATAAAGACATTATCATCAGGGCCACTGAAAAGAAGGCAGGTTTTTTTTTTAAATACATTCTCAATTTTTTCAAGGTTTCTTTTACCTTTCCAGAACTTTGCCACTACCAATACCTTTCATAGCTTCTTTGTTTCCTAATAGAACATTGATGAAATTTTTTGGTGTAACATCCTGTACGTACACAAACAAGACTGCATATTCTTTAGAACATAC
Source organism: Adineta ricciae (assembly GCA_905250025.1). Lineage (NCBI taxonomy): Eukaryota > Metazoa > Rotifera > Eurotatoria > Adinetida > Adinetidae > Adineta > Adineta ricciae. Next base: position 14,544 of record CAJNOJ010000156.1, on the reverse strand, counting down.
TCAATCTACTAACATACTTTGCCAGTATAATCATGTGGGACACCATGATAAACATCTTGTCCATTCGGATGATTGATGATAATACCTTTCGTTGGATTTCTTCAAATAATAAAACTAAATATTCGAAAAAAGAACTGAACCTTTCTACACATTAACATACTGAGAATTTTTAGCTAAGTCATCATACATCATAACAATGATGTTAGAATCGGGAATGCCATTTTTGTGTAAGATTTGATAAGCGTGGCAAACATCAGATTGATGACGGTAGTTGTACCAGCCATTTGAACCGGCCACTAGCACAGCCCAATTAGCCGCTGATGTGTAACTAATACCGAAAAGAACAATACTGGCAACGAGAAAAACAAGTTGTCGTTGCATGGTAAAGGTAAATGCGAATGTGTTGAAACAATTTAATAGAATAGAATAAGAGCAAAACGGTGCACTACGGTTGAATTTATCTGTCCCGATTTGGCCTAAGATATGGTTAAAGATGATTTGTCATTGCTGATATGACAACACCTGCGTATATTTTTAATAACGAAGAAAAAACACACTCATATTTATCTGCATCACAACGAGCATGTGACTCGACGCGTATGCAGGAAAAAAAGGAAGAAAGTGCAAATAGTGTATGAAGAGGGAACAGAACAGGAGAAAGCATCGGTCATGATTGTGAAGTTTTGCTCGATTTGTTCTGAGAATAGTCTCGAAATGTCAACTAGAATAGAAAACTTCGATAAAAGATAACCTATCGTGTAGAACTCAAGTTACGTCGTTGAAGTTATTCGCATCTATTTTGAGGAACAAATATTGAGATAGATGAGCAAGGTGGTATTGTTATTGTTGTTGTTTTTTCTGTTTCTTCAGATTTTCATTATCTTTTCTAGACAACGAAATAAGAGAGTGATAAATCTATTTACTTAATATATCTATCGCACGTTCGCTTTTCTAATTAGTTCGTCAAGGTTATTGTTTTTATTCGTATTCCCCTTTGTAAATATCACAAAAAAAACCGACAAACTGTTTATCAATCATCTTCATAACTCTTTATGTCCAACTACACGAATCGCACAAGCATTGGTAATACCATATCGTCTCAATTTACCCTGTTGATTCTCATGTAGATCTTGTCCTTTGAATAAAATGCGTTGATTTTTTATTGGGATATGAAATTGTCGTTCGATTTGTTGCTGGAGATCTGCTACTGATGGANGTAAGATTTTCATCGAAGAATATAATTGAACCGTGAGGAGTTCGAATGGAACCGGATGTTGTATCACCAATGTTATTTGCTGACACCGATAGATTACGGAAGATTTGCGTGCTAGATGCAGACAAAACGTTATCTAAAGGATGAACAATAGAATTTTGCTGTTGTCCTTGCTGTTGCTGAGGCATAGACATCAGACTAAGATCGGAATTGAGGCGACGCTCGAGTGTAGAGCCATCTAACGGTGGACTAGTTGCACGTTCAGTTTGTTCATTTGTTATTAGATCATTCTTGTTAAATGTAACTATACCATACGAAAGAAGCAGGGATTGTTGCGAATTGGAAACGGAATTTGCTTGAGGGATCGAGCTAAAAAAAGCAGAATTCAATCAGAACGAAAAATTGATTTGGTAGAAAACATACTTGAAACTGTTGGGTGAAGACGTAACCAAGTCTGCTGATGTACCTAAACGAAATATTTGACAGTTGTACAATCGGACTTTTGCAGAAAGATGAAGATAATAATTACCATAAGGATTACTCAATGATGGACCATTCAGTTGGGTTTTGAATGGTTGCATGACACTAGCAGGAGATGTGAATGAACGTTGACCAATAGGAAAGAGAGATTTTTCTAAAACAGAAAAAAAATCCAATGAATATTACCGTTTGATCAAGATCAAGTAGCATACCATCAGCAATCAAATGAACCGAATTACCAACGATGATTGCTGAACGAACGCAAGGTGATAAACTGATTGTCGCTGAAATGACGTGATCAATGGGAAGTTTTGATCTACTCTAATAAAAGCTCTACATACTATTGACACCAATATCTGCCGTTGCTGTTGTTTCTTTGATGATTACTTCATCTTTGATATCTTCCTCTTGATTTTGATCGATTTTTGGAACTGTCGGTCCCATATCAATATATGTGCCCATGGTTGAGTCTTGTTTATTAGTGTTCAATGTCGATGTTGATGTTAACATAGTCTCACTTGTTTGTTTTGTCATTGTTGATGATACTGTTGATGTTGATTCCGCCTTCTTCTGAGATTCAGGTAGAATGATTTGATGCTGATCGTTGTGAAACGTCTTCTCATCAATATTAAATGCAACTGATTTATTTTTCGGTAGCAAATTGTTAATCTCCGACGATATGAGTTGTTCGTTATGTTGATGATTCGTACTATTACTGCTATTGTTGTGATGAAACGTTGCCGATCGCCGTAGATGTGACACATTTTTTGTCAATGTACGAAAGAAACCCACAATTAGACGTGATTTCGGCTCATTAGTTGTTGTTGGTGTTGTAGTTATTAACGATAATTGCTGAGAATCGGCATCGGGTTCTTCAAATGATTTCTTTTTGAGCACGGCTAAAGATGGTGATTGTGGATCTAGGATTGGATGATTAGTCGTATCTTGTGTCAATTGAACAGGTGGATGAATTGTTTTCAATTTCTCGATGCGTTTGTGTGTTAACAATTGATTTTGAAATGCTGACGATAAAATCAATGGTCGCTCTTCGATCACTGGACTCACTAATAAATGGATTGTACTCGCTAATGATGATGAATAACATTTCATGTGAATCTCCCCATTTCCATAATTGGATTTGCCTAACTCAATCAGAAAGATATTCGAACGATTGCCATAGTTTTTTATTGTAAAATATGGAATACATAGGATTGCTTTATCTTTCGATGGACATTGATTTGCAATTGTGGTTTTTAGGTCAGCGCGATTACAATCAATTGATGCGATATAGAGATCTGTTGTAGTGAAATAAAGACGCGCTTGACCGTTTAAAGGGTGATCACGGTTTATAATTGGGCCATACGGAATAAGGCAGACATCAAATGCATGAAGAATATGGTCAGTCGTTGACGGACATGGTAAGATCGGCGCTTGCTGTTGTGATTGGGATGGTCCTGGTTGAGGTTGCGAAGAATCTTGTGCGTTGTTGTTGATTTCTGAAGTTTTTTCTGTTTTACTGTGATACATGTATTCCAAATGTTTGATAATGAGAGATTTTTTGTCAAAGTCTTCATCGGAAAATAAGATGGATACGGTGAAGGATTCGAAATAAGCATAGATATATGACTGGAAATCATTTTTCACTGTATCGAAATATTCAAAGGAAATACAGTCATTTAATGGATAGGATGAATATGGAGACGATGCATTTGCCTTTCGTGTCACTTCAATGGATGGATGGTCAGTTGGAGATTTTATTGGGCAACTTTCGATAAATGTTAAACAAATATGACGTTTGGTTTTCTAGAACAAAGAAATTTTCAAGCTTTTCAATAGATATTGCATAATCTTAAAGAACACGCAGAATTTTTTGTTCTCGTCATTATCCGAATTTTAATTTCAGGAGAAATCATACATATGCTTTCAATCTGTTTCAATTTTTATCACTATATGTGTATTGTTTCCTACAGGTTTTCTTCTTACATACATCAGAACGGTCGTTTCGAAACAATGGAATGTGAATCTGACGATTCCTCAGTATTTCATGTATGAAAAAACGTCAGTGAACAAACCTTCTTTCTTTGAGTGCAGATAAGTTTGATATCACTTAATGTTTGCGGTGTCGTAGCATTAGTGGTCGTGGTTTCAAGTGTAGCATTCGTCGTGGCAGTGACGGTTGTGGGCGTCGCAACGATATATGACGATGGATGAATATTATTATTGTTTGTTGTTGTTGTTGTGGTGGTGGTGGTTGTTGTAGAAGATGTTGTAGCAAACATGTTTATTGATTATGGAATTAGTTCACATGGCCTCTAGAACGGAGCAAAAATACATATCATTTGATCTATTCTGACGTTAATTTTCGTGTTTTGTTTTTCTTATGCACCAGAATGAACATCTGAAGAAGGGAAAAAATAAAGACACAAAAACGAGTAAGAAAAACAAAAGTCAAAATGTTCGATTCCACACTACAATGGATCTTCGTGTCCATTTGTAATCAAATCGAATTCTGATGGATTTTCATTGGGGTCGTATTGTAATGGTACCAATTGTTGAATAGGTAACGACGTAAATGTAGACTGGTAATCATGCGGTGTCGATGGAGTTTGCGGAGTTTCCGGTGGAGACGAGCCTGAGGATGTCTGATGCTTATAAAGAGCCATTTCAGCTTGATAAACATGTTTCTTTTCAGATGCTGCTTGTTCGTATTTACTTTTCAAGTCAGCAGGAGTATTCTTCCATCGTACACCCAGTTCACGAGCCACATCGCTTACTGACATGCCTATTAAAAAACAAGAAACACGATAGAGACTATCTTCACAATGGTCCGAAAGAACTTCCGAGTACGAAAGGAATATGCGACATGTTTGTGCATCATTATCGAATTGTTATCTATAATTGGCTGCATGTTTTTTTCGTAAAACACAATAGATAATAAGCAGAGTTATTCGAACAACGAGATCACGACTCTGATACATAAATTTCTGTCACGTATTTCACAGATAGACATACAATACAATAAGACACTGTCTAAAAACATACTTTCAGGATACTTTTATCTCGCCTTTGTATATGACCTACGCTTACGACCTGACAAATTTTTCAGCGCATAACTCACTTCATTCATTATTCTTCACCGAATTTGTAATGCTGAAAAATCTATTTGAATCTCTAATGCATAATCAAATAACCTGTCATCCATTCAAATGAAACAAAAGTCTACTCTTGGCATGTTCTGTTCTCTTTTCAATACACATATACATAGGAAAGAACAGACTGACACTAAAGTTGAGCCAGAGCAAGCCCTCAAAATATTTAGATTAGACTTCTCCTCTACATTAATGATAGAAGACTCGAGGAGTATAAGCTAATGAAAATGGAATTAGCCTAATCGAAAAGAGCGGACTAATTGTGAGTTTAAAAAAAAAACGTAGACAGGCTTTACCTGATTGAGAACTATGAACTTTGGGCCGTTCATCAGCACAAAAGAGAAAGTACGCTGACAATGGTTTCTTTGGTGCTAGAGGATCTTTTGGTTTCCGTTTTTTTGCCGGCTTTTTCGGCATAGTCGCCAACGCGTGTTGAACAGGAGTTGGCATAATCAATGTATGCTGCTGCTGTTGAGATGATTCAACAAGATATTGTGTTGCTGGTGTTTGAAGTAGAATCGATGCTGGTACCGTTTGTTGCTGCTGCTGTTGTTGTTGTTGTTGCTGCTGCTGTTGTTGTTGTTGTTGCTTAGCAGATTGTTCTTGCTGATACGTAGCAAGTTCCTCCTTGTATCGTTTTCGTTGCAATTCGGCTGTTTCATTGAAACGTCGTTTTTCACTTTCATTCATTGCCTTCCAACGTTCGGAACATTTCTTTGCAATAACGTTGTAATCGACAGATAATTGAGGATGTTTTCGACGTAACTCGTCTCGACATGTACGAACGAATAAAGCATATGCTGTTATAGGTCCACGAGGTTTGTTTCCATCGGCAGGCTTTTTTGGCATATTTGTTAAGAAATTTCAATAAAAAAATCACTCAGCTATTTACATTTACATTAAACAGGTAGAGAAAATATTTCAGGATGAATGATTCTTTGAAAAGAAAAGAAAAAGGTATAAACAACAACAATCAAATAATAATTATACATCGAGGAGTCCGATTAGTCAGAGCAGAATTGGTGCGCTAGAGTCAACGTGAAAAGCATATTTGACAGGAGGTTCAATGACTGATTTTTATTGGTCGAAACCAGATGATTTGTTATTGAGAAGAATACGAATGAAGGAGAAAGAAACATGTGAGAGAGAAGACAACATTTTTTCGTCTTTTCATTTTTTTCATTATCAAGATTGAAAATCAACAGTTGTTTTCCGTTGATTGGAATATTCAATGGCGGACTCACACGTGCCAACACCGAGAGAAAGTCAAACAGAAATTCTAACAAAAGTGCCGGACGTTCGAACATCGACACCGATCACAGATGCATCAATTTCGGAAAAAGTCGATCTACCGAACTTATTGAAAGAAGATGAAATCTTAAATTCAATGGCATCACATGTGGATGAAAATAACGAAAACGAGGCTGTACGTGTCTATTGATTAATATACTCTCTAGTCATATGAGTGGTATTCGAGAAAATCTCTGACCTTTTTCGGATTTATCAAGAACCGTTTAGGAATTTGTTGAGTTTTCTAGAGAAATATCTGATATGTTTAGGTTGCACCACTTGTTGCTTCGTTTGCCGGTGATTCAACTGAACATCGAACAACGTAAATAAAGCTTTCTTTCCCGAACAACGAAGAAAGATCCATGCGCCAGACACTCTTATTATATTTAGAAATACTGAAACATTAATGCATTTGATCAAAGGTAATATTGGTGCTGGCATTCTTGCTTTTCCTTATGCACTGTCAAAAGCTGGACTAGTCGTATGTATAACATTTGCTACGACTAACAGATACTAAAATTCAAGTGTTGTCTTTATAGTTTGGTTCCATCGCTTTTTGGATAATAGGTGCTGTGACGCTCTATTGCATGCATCAACTACTACGTTGTCATGAACATTATCGACATCAGTAAATATGACAAATGACAATACATGTACTCGTATCCTCAACATTTACTTTTCAGTACGTCACGAACGAAATGTGATTTTGGTGATATAATGCGATATACGTTAGAAACGTGTCGATGGCGAGTTGCACAACGCTATGCTAAGTTGGGAAAGTAAGATGCTAATGTAAAGGTTTGTCGAGCGAAACACTTTTTTTCATTTATTTGAATAGATTCGTTATTGATGGTTTTATCGTCTTGATTCAACTCGGCTTTTGCTGTGTATATTTCGTATTCGTTCCAGCAAGTATCAAACAAGTCGTCGATTATTATACTCCGAATAGTCCAGTAATACAAATCTACCAATTGATAATGCTCGTGCTTGTCATTGGATTCTCAATGATTCGAAGCTTAAAAGTTCTTGCACCATTCTCGCTTGCTGCTAATGTGATTAGTCTTGGAGGTAAAACAACATGTTGACATAACGAAAAGTGGCTTATCGTCTATTGCTTATAGGTTTGTGTATAATTATGCAATATGTGATACGTTCACATCTTCCATTGGACAAATTACCAAAGGTAACACCACCAGAAGAGTGGCCTGTTTTCTTCGCATCAGCAATGTATGTATTCGAAGGTATTGCTCTAGTGAGTAATTAAAATAAGCATGAAGAATGCTTCTGTAATGACTGATATGTTTAGGTTTTACCAGTGCGACAGAAGATGAAGGAACCTGAAGCATATGGTGGTTTTAATGGTGTATTGAACACAGGAATGTACCTCGTAACTATCTTGTACTTTTTCGTTGGATTTTTCGGTTATATTCGATATGGTTCGGACGCACGTGGATCGATTAGTTTAAATCTACCCAATGATAACAAGTACCAAGTCTTTTTGTATCTATTTGTTTGTACATTGGTCGACTTTTGAGTAGATTGTATCAATTTACCAAAATTATGTACGCTGTAGCTATCTTTTTAACATATAATCTTCAATTTTATGTTCCATTTACACTTCTCTGGCCAAGAGTTTGCCGAAAAGTTCTTTACAAATACAATGAACGAACTAAAGCGAAGTTTGAACATGTATTTCGTATTGGATTGATTGTTGTCACTTGTAAGTCAGATAACATTACAATTTTGATGAGCATCTTCAATCAAACAAAGAGAACATATATTCTTTCGTGATAGTGATGACATTTCTGTATTTTACTCAAAGGATTTCTTTTTATTTTCTCTCAACCGTCGGATTAAATGACATTTTCTTTTTCTTTTCTAGTTGCTGTCGCTGCGTTGATACCTAATCTCGGTCTTGTGATTTCATTAGGTGCGTTGACTGATAATTCCTTCCAAAAGCTAAGACACATCTACTTTTGAATTTTCAGTTGGTGCTGTCGCTTCAACTGCATTATCAGTTATATTTCCTCCCATATGTGAAACAATCACATTCTGGCCGAATAGACTCGGTCGATTCAAATGGCAGTTAATTTTCAATATCTGTATTATTCTATTTGGCTTTTATGTTTTTATTGCCGGTACATCATTGAGTATATCGAATATCGTTGCCTGTATCCGTGAGGGTGCTCGATGCGATGACTGATTTCTCATTGTGTACATTTACTTCTTCTTGTAATGACTAAAGCAGAGTGCAATAGCTTGACATTCCTTCATTTTCATTTGACAATTGATTCATTTAATGAACAGAATAAAACTAAGATATTTTTTGATTGAAACAGTAATTTTCCATGCTCTGATGTGTTACTTTTGTTTGATTTTTCTTCTAGATTTTTCGAATATGACGAGTTGGCTTACATCAGCTCTTCAAACAGTTCGTGATAAAGTAGGGTATATTCGATTTGCACAAGAAGGTAGATATCACTTTGTGCTGTTGTAGTCAGCAGATGCATTGGAGTTTGTTCGCCGCGATTTGACTGAATTTACAACGGTAGTCAAAAACGATACAGAATCTTATATAGCTAAAATCAAAAGTCAAGAAGTACGTTCGTCTTCTTTTCTTACATTCAATTCTCGGTATACCAGATTGAATTATTTAGGTTGGAGATCTCGGTATCAATCGATTTGTATCGAAAATAAGTGGCGCTGACAAGACCGAAGAGAATACAGAAAAATCTAGTTCTCTTAAACCGTCATTCGATCGCATTCATGTAATATAATATTGAGTCTGATGTTTCGTCATGTATAGTATTTGAAATTTCAGAGTGAATTAACTCGATTACAAAATGACGAATCAACATATTTAACTGATCCTGTACAAACCGAGGCGTATGAAACATGGCGTCAAACATCTGAGTTTAATGTTGATGATCGGAAAGGCGATATTGCACAATTATTAATCGATGCTCCTCATGTACGTTCCTTCTATGCAAATCTTGTTCCAGCACAAACCACGCATGTCGATTTTTGGTCTCGATATTATTTTCGCATGCATCAACTTGAAGAAGAAGAAGCGAGACGTACGCAGTTGCTCCGACGTGCTCATGAAATCTGTTCGGAAACCAATGATAATGCAGGAGAAGACGATGCTAACGATTGGGATGAACCCGGTAAAATCGAACAAAATTTTGTTTGCTGACTTATTTGATCTTGATTGTATAGAAGAGAACACTTCAGACGAAGCAGCAAAGACAACTGAAGAGTCATTAGCTGTAATTGCACCTGTAGAACATCATGAAGAACAACAGGAAACGATACACACGGATTCATCTTTTGAAAAATCAACTAATGAACGTAGTGAAAGCGATACAGGTAGAGACGTTCACTGAATAATCACAGAAACAATCTGTTTCGTACTCGTAGGTGATAGTTGGGATAGAGAATTCGATGAAACAGATGTTACTTCAGTACCCCTACCATCAACATCAGACGTGGATCCTCTCACCCAATCCGCAGAAACAGTTACATCGGATAATTTGTCAGCATCAACAACAACAACAGCAGCAGCAACAGCATCATCAACGGAGAAGAAAAATGCGAATGAATTTGATGATGAATGGGAAGCATGGTCTTAATTCTCTTATACACTTTGCTTTATTATGTGTATATAGATACGATCGTATCACACTTAAATATTAACTCTAAATAAAGACATTTTCGTTCTAATAAGTAACCATTTTCGCGAATACAGTAGCACTATTTTCTTGTGTCTTACTTTTTCCAATAAAATATACATTTATCATCGAAATTAAATACTTTCTCGTCATAGGAAAGAAAACATATGGAAGATTATCATGAACGTATTTACTTCTACCAAGCCTCTTCTGTTTCTATTAATACATGTACGCAAAAGGATTTAGATGGAGTGTTGGTAGAAAAGATCCAATTTCCCTGAATTGCCTTTTTCCAACAACTGAATACAACATACCACAATATTTGATAGCCCAATCGCTATAAATAGTAAAGACAATCTGAATTTCCTCGATTATTCTTATATTTCAATTGATTATCATCAATCTTCATGTTTGAATAATGAAGATAAATATCATCTATCAAGATCACACCCTATACAAAAAAATAGAACATAACAGAAAATGACGACGTGCAGTAGCATAATCAAGATAAGATTTGACGAATTTTTCTCTTTGAATTATTCCATTTGATACAAAGAAACACATTTTCAACATTATTGTAAACACCTACTTCTCGTTTATTTTTCCTCTTCCACATATAGAAATTCAGAATCCTGCCGTGATGAATTACTGGATATAGGAGGCAAGTGAGACCAAGCCCAACGTCGTATGCAATTAAGCACTTCACATGCACTGACGTCAGTCATACATAGGCGTAATAAGTCAAATCTTTTTCTTTCAAGAATAATCGTACACCTCAACCAGACTTCCCAACAGCATATTACTTTGAAAGTACTAGGACATATTAACATTGACTCTCCGGGTACGCTAGTTGTTTCTGGCAGTTGCTATAATAACACACTACCGGATCTTCAGACCCATTTGTGTAAATATAGCTAGTTGCATATGCTATATAACGATGTTCTCTAATGATTATTGTCTGTGAGGGAACATTTTCAATTACAGAGAATACAATGTAATGCAAAAATTAAGGGTATTGTCTATAATAAGAATACTAGTTTCTTCATTGTCAATAAAGGAAGGCATAGCGCAGAGATCGTGAATAACATCCTATGCAATAAGATCAAATTACATTTCATTTGTTTTTTTTTCTTTCGTCTTTGAAGTTAATATAATACATCAATATCCGTCATAAGTAGTATTTACATAACAGACTGGTGATGAAGTTTCTGAGTAGTCAGAAAATAGTCGGTATAAAGATAAGCCGTTCGGTCTAATATTGAATTCTAGGGTCAACAGAAAAACATCGAAGAGAATGCTTTTAAACTGTTGACAAAATAAATGACAAATGATCCTATTTCGAGAGAGATCTCTTGTCATGTTCAAGTGCAGTCATCATTTCAGCGAGAGCAATGATTATCGGTCTCGATTGAACACGTCTATTATTCATAATTGACAATAGTCTCAGAAATCTTCGATGCCGGCATTCTTTTGACTCGTTAAGCTCGTATAATAGCATAGCTGAACTTCATATGAGACTCAATCACTGAAACAGTTACTCTGAGATATCAGTACGTTCCTTCTTTTTGCGTCTCGTAAGCAACTTCAAGTATTCGTCTAACATCCGCTTTTATCGTTTTCTTCATGGCAAAAGAAGAATGATGAATGTCATATATCCCTTTTCTTTTCTCTAGACAGTCAGATAGCTATATATAATCCTATCCGAGAGCTTCTTTTGACAGACGGAGTATTGAAATCATACAATGAATACATCATGTAACGCACGCGCAGATTCGAATGTCATCGTATTCTATTTTACCTTCGGCTGTTTATTAACTATTCTTGGTACAATTCTTAATCTATGTTCATGTTTATTATTTTGTCGTGCAAAGTCACTTATTAATACTCCATATTCAGTATTTATTATTGCTTTATCCATTGCGGATATCGTCAAGCTATCAGCCGAATATACCGTTCATCTGTTATTTTTCCACATTCAACATCCTTATTTCGTATGTTCAGTGACATGGTTTCTAACGATGACAAGTGAAAATTCATCTTATGCTTTTCTTTGCGCATTAGGTAAGGTATGCATGTACACGCCTTCTCGGTCTATTTTTGGAAAAATATACTTTCGATGACATCAGTATTAAAAGAGGGCGGCACTCAATGAAAGTTGTGATAAAGTAGAAGCGGAAAGAAGAGTATCCGATGTCGTAGATAATTAAAGATGAGAACAAAGGAACGACGTAATATAGAAGGACTTAGACAAACGTTCTCAGCCAGTTATCTATTTAGGTATAGAACGAAATTTGAAAGTATGGTCGACTGAACGTCGAGCTTTGATGAGTCGTCGAACTGCATGTTTAACCACAATTTGTATTCTTCTGCTTGTGATTATTTACAATCATCCATTTCTTTTCTGGCCATATGATGTCTCTTATTGTTATTTTGATGTACAGAAGAAGAAAATCTTATTTTCATGTGATAATGCATTTTACAACGCGTACGGTATTCGTTTTTCTCTGAGTAATTTATTATTTATTGAAAATATCGGTTTGAATAATTTCGTACTCCCATTAATTATCATTGCAACAAACATTACACTGATGATCGGTTTACGTCGGCGTTCACATCAACGTCGAGCTCGTTTTGGAACGTATAAAAACGATGACTGGAAAGAACGGAGCGTCATACTTTACATGTTACTTTCAAGTGTAGCATTTCTGTTGTTGACATCACCTATTGGTATTCTAGGTGCCTTGGCAACTTTTCAAGGTGAACGAATTCCAACCAATAATCTCTCTATATTCTTAGATCTCATGGAGATCGTTCATCATTGTTCACATTTTCCGATTTTGCTAATGACAAGCTCGATTATTCGTGCGAAAACGTTGCAAATTCTCTTTCATCCACATATGAAACGAGACAATTCTGTGGTAACACGAAGTTCCATAAAACGACGAATGACTTCCCGGTCGTCATCATCAACGCGTGACATTAATATCTCAAAATTTCGTTTGCCTCTAAAGAGTCTTTCAGATAATTCTTAGAAAAAAATCTTAACGAATTTTCTATTCGAACGATGCGAAAAAGTGAAGTAAAATAAATTTCATCTTGGAAGAATATAACCTTCTTTTTCTTTCTTTTATTTTATTTTATTTCAAATAATTATTCATTTGCCGGGAGTGGATCCGAGTAAACCGAGACCGAATAAAAATTGGAACAATTCTTGATTTGCAGATAAATCTTGAATACTATGACAGTTGCCGGTGACCTAAATGCATGTTCAGAATTCACTTTATTCGAAAAGTCCTTCTCAGCAAAGATGATCGTACCAATAAATAACCTGAACAGCATTTCATTTCGTGAGTGCTGCATGCAGCCATGTTAGGTACTTGAAATGTTTGTACGAATGAATATGTTTCCGCTCTAAACATTCCAAAACGCAATGATATTTTTTAGGTAAATCGAAAACAAACCTATAGGTTGTCACATAGTTACTGCACTTCATCATTCCCATAAAGCCACAATCGATATAACCAACCTAAATGCAGTCTAATGTGATCAACTGTTGTTAGTCGATTTCGAAACGAACTTTTGTTTTGGTTGCGACAGTGCGTGTGCCATATTCGATTTTCGTTTGAGTTTCAGTCGTAATAGGTTGTTCATTAATGCAACACCAATGTCTATTACAGATAATTTAGGAAAAAGCAAAGAAATACGACTCGGCACGTACGAAGAATCACTTGGACCACGGCCTTCGTGCTTAACCAATGATAATCGAACGGATTCGGGCAGATTAGATAACTTTACGCTGGCCAAAAAACGACGAGCATTGTCATTTAGCTAAATATATTCGAAAACAATGCAGAGTTAGCTGGAACGTTGGAACTAACTTCGAACCGAACAGCGTTAACTGTTACTAAGACAAGAAAACAAAAGCAAACAATCGACTTCAACATGATATTACTTTAAGGAGAATGAATCGCTTGTCTATGTAGTTCTGGACACCTTCCGATTCTCACACCTATGTTTTCAATCGATATTATCATCCTAAACCATCTGTTGATTGTTCCCATCCGTCGACTTCCATCGACATTACGCATAACAAAGAATATTTTAAAAGCATGAGATGCGAAATCTTCATTCTCTTACGTTAAATGATCTAGTTTCGATATATTCCAAGTACAAAGGATAACACTTTACTAAAAGTCCTATGTAAATATATTTTGCTGAAGATTTAGTTTAGTTTTTGCTCAACGGACAGTTTACTCTCGAAGATAAGTATTATTCCTACATTTGTTCCAGACATGTGTAGTTCTTCAAATGTTGAATGGCATGTTATTCTTTACGTTGGCTGTTATTGTCTTTGACAAAATAAATAAATTCGATTGATTTGCAAAGCGAATATTTAAACATGATGTAGTTCGAACAAGAAATGTTTAACTTTCTTTTTCGTCTTAAATTTGAATAAAACGTCAGTACGATATTAAGTTCCGTTGAAAGAAAACATCTGTTCACAGTTTTCGATCTGTACACGCATATAAATGTGAGTAATTTTGAAGCTATTCTATGATCATCATTGACAAGTGCATACTTTAGGTAACATATGAGTTCCCTTTACTTGCGGTTATTGTATTTTTTTCTTTAAACAAAATCAAAAAAGTTTAGCAAGTAAAAACTTGTGATAAATGACTCGTTTTGAGAAAAACATTTTGACCAATCGTGTCCCCTTTCTTTCTTTCTCATCATTGAAAAT